>CAUYQV010136972.1:0-23960 GCA_963574575.1 Galagoides demidoff | reverse complement strand
CCCCCCCCCCCCCCCCCCCCCCCCCCCCCCCCCCCCCCCCCCCCCCCCCCCCCCCCCCCCCCCCCCCCCCCCCCCCCCCCCCCCCCCCCCCCCCCCCCCCCCCCCCCCCCGCCCCCCCCCCCCCCCCCCCCCCCCCCGCCACCCCCCGCCCCCCCGCCCGGCCCCCCCCACCGCCCCGGCCCCCCCCCCAGCCACCCCCACCCGCCCCCCCGCCCCCCCCCACCCCCCCCCCCCCCCCCCCCCCCCCCAGTGACCACGGGGTAAGGATGTGGGAAGGGGTGGAGTAGGAGGAGGAAGGGGCTGCACATGACTTCCGCCACAGAGGCACAAACAGGTCCCAGGTTTGCAAGGCACAGAGAAGACAGAGTCTTTCTAGTAAAGGGCCAGAAAGGGAAAGGACCCCAGAGAGAAAACTTTCAACTCCCTGCTACCCTTGATCTTCCTGAATAGGAAGAGAGCTTCCACATTTGCCATAAATAAATAAATACATAAATTCAATAAATATATAAGTTAAAATAAATAAATTAATTTATTATATACAAATATATAAAATTATATATTAACTTATATAAATTAAATAAACATATAAATATATAAATTAAATAAATAAATACCATGTCTCGCCCTGTCTCCCAAGCTAGAGTGCAGTGTCGTCACTATAACTCACAGCAACCTCAAATTCCTGGGCTCAAATGATCCTCCTGCCTCAGCCTCCCAAGTAGCCTCCTGGTGCCCACGACCACCATGCCTGGCTATTTTAACTTTTTCTGTAAAGACAGAGTGTGTATTACACAAGCTGGTCTTGAACTCTTGGCCTCAGACAATCCCCCTGTCTCACCCTCCCAAAGTGCTAGGATGAGAGGTATGAGCCACCACACCTGGCACATATTTGCCTTTTTAAAATGACATAAGCCATTCTGAAAATCCCAATACAAAATTAAAATGGCAGCCTATTTATATCCAGCTTTGCCTTAGAAAGGATCTTTTTCTGTTTTTCTTTGTATTCCCAGTTCTGACCCCAAGCCATCATCCATTTATTAATGAGGCAGAAACAGAATTTTAGGCCACTGCACAGTTTCCTGGGCCAGCTTCCAGATCTTGGGTATCAGGAGCACGGCGGGAGGGCTGCCCAAGATGTCTCTGTTACTGACACCAAAGCCAGAGCTGGAGTTAACGCCAAGCGTAAGATGTGAAAACGCATATGCCCAACTCAATTAGAAAGTCCTGAAACACCAACGCAAACCTCCTGGAACAAGCAGTTCTCTTCTGCAGAAACATCATTGTATATGTATGTGTTTCCCCAGTACCTTGAACCAAACTAAAATTATTTGATTTGGTGATCTCTTTGCACATTTCGTTTTCATGCATACTTTTAAAAATGTGACCATTTAAACACTTGGGAGCCAGTCCTACCTGTGACCTCATTATGAGGAGCCTGCTGGATGCTGGTCCCTCTGAGCCCATTCCTGTGGGAAGTTTGCTTCCTCAAGCACCGGGGACCAGTGCTTATTATCAGTGATGCAAGATGATAAGAATGCAAGTGAGACAGTGCGATGAGCACAGAATGTTCTCAAAGCAGGACTGAGTGCCCTGCGAGACTGGTCCCCACTCCAGCCCAGCACTCCTCGGTATCAGTGGGTCCTCTAAGGTACGCACATCTCAGGGGACCAGAGGGGCAGCTTACTGATAAGCCCAGGCTTCTCTATCCTTGTGGACCCAAACGGAGGGGTGGATGCCCTGGGTGGTGGGAGTGGGTGGAGAACGAACTTGTCTTTTGCATGTTTAGCTTGAAGTGTTTTTAAACATTCTGAGAGAAATTCACCTATGCTTGTTGGTTATTTTGACAAATGAAATAAAGTACAAACTACTATAATTCAAATTACTGTCTGTGTAAGTGAACTCATGATAAACTGCAAAGCCCAGAGTCTGCACGTGTACACAGCCATCATTCAGGACTGGTGTGCCCTCCATTCTTCCAGCACACATCCCATCTTCGAAAAGAAATCTGGGTCCTAATGATGACAATTACTACCATGTTGTCAGTTTCAGGCACTGCACAGCCCTGAGAAGTGTGTGTTACTGAAGCTCAGAGAAATTGGGTAACTGGCCAATAGTCAGCTGGGACAGAGGTGAGCCAGGCTTTGAGTTCAAGTCCTTCTGATTCAAAGGGATTCTATTTCCACTGAATCACACCAGGTGAAATCCTGGTAGGGTCTTTGCTTTCAAAAACAGTAGTCTTTTTTTTTTTTTAATTTAAGAATCTCACTCTTTTGTCATGGGTAGAATGCTATGGCATCATCATAGCTCACAACAACCTTAAATTCTTGGGCTCAAGCAATCCTCTTGCCTCAGCCTCCCAAGTAGCTGGGACTACAAGCACCCACCACTACACCAGGATAGTTTTTCTATTTTTTGGTTGGGACAGAGACTTACTCTTGCTCAGGCTGGTCTCAAACTCCTGAGCTCAGGCAGTCCACCCACCCAGCTTCCTAGAGTTCTAGGATTATAGGAGTGAGCCACTATGCCTGACCAAAAACTGTAGTCTTTATGAGAGCTGTGTGTGTGTGTATCTGTTGAAAAAATTTAGAAACAACCAAACTCTCACAACTGTCAGTGCTGTGGTTTGTACCCAATTGAATGCAACTCAGCATCATCCCTGTTTAGACTTTAAGGAAATTGAATAAACCATGTAAAGTCCTATCCACCAAGAACACTGGTCAGCCTAACTGAAGAAGCACTGGGGTTTTTAATCACGCTATCACTGTCATAATGCTGATTGTGGAATGAATGCATTCAGGATAACTTTTATATGGAAAACAGTATGGCAGTTCCTCAAAATATTAAAAGTAGAATCACCACATGACTTAGCAGGCAGGGTCCCGCACACCCACGTTCACAGCAGAATTTATTCACAATAGCCAAGAGATGGAAGCAGAAAGTGTCCTCTGATGGATGAGTGACCAACAAAATGTAGTCTTCCCATACAGGGAATTTTATTCCCCTTTAAAAAGGAAGGAAACGCCAGCTCATGCTATGAGACGGATGAACCTCCAGGCCACCAGGCTGAGTGGAATAAGCCAGTCACAGGAGGACAAACCCTGCATGACCTCTCAAGGCAGTCAACTGCACAGAGACAGAAAGTGGACAGTAGACGCCAGGGGCTGGGACAGGGGCGGGGAGTTAAAGTGTTTGAGGGGTGCAGAGTTTCAATTTTGTAGGATGAAAAAGTTGTGGAGATGGGTTGTGTAAACCATGTGAATGTACGTACTAAAACTGATCTGTACACTTAAAGTGGTTAAGACAGTAAAACTGTCTGTGTATTTTTCCATAATTAAAAAAATTTAAAAGTAAGGTCTGATTATTCCATAGCAGGTGAAAAACACTTTTTCAGAAGTGAGTCACATTCCCTCTGTGCAGACAAGTCACCTCAAAAGGGACTGCTCTTCTGTGGAAAAGTTGCAAAATGTTTTCTGTGATCAGTGAATCACTGCCTGCCTGAGATGGGAGGAACAGGGCTCGAGCAGCAGGGCTCCAGGTGGAAGAGATCTGCTGCTTGAAAGATGGTCTGTTTAGGCGCCACACAGGGAGGGGCCCACATGTTCTTAGTGGAAAGAAAAGAAAAGGGTCATAGGAAAGGTTGTTTGGGGCTGACTGTCAATAAAAATTGAGGGAGGAAGCTCCCAGGATAACACTATGAAAGCAAGGCCACCAAACATCATCACCGCCTCCATCCAGGTTGGCCGGTCCTCAGGTGGAGGGAAGAGGGCATTAGCAAGGCTAGGCAAACACAGAAGTGCCAGTTAAAATGGTCGTGTGAATGAAAGGCACCGCAGAAATCTATTTTTCCAACAGGTAAAACATGAGGACACAAGAGCTGTGATTCGATGTGTTGACAGAGGTGTTTGACACTCTAAATCATCCCTTTAAAACGTGAGTGCTGGCTCGGCGCCTGTGGCTCAAGCGGCTAAGGCACCAGCCACATACACCTAAGGTGGCGGGTTCGAAATCCCCAGCCTGGGCTGCCAAACAACAATGATGGCTGCAACTAAAAAATGGCCGGGTGTTGTGGCGGGCGCCTGTGGTCCCAGCTACTTGGGAGGCGGAGGCAGGACTCGCTTGAGCCCAGGAGTTGGAGGTTGCTATGAGCTGTGATGCCATGGCACTCTACCCAGGGGGATAGCTTGAGGCTCTGTCTCAAAAAAAAAAAAAAAATGTGAGTGCTTGCCACTGGTTACTGGACTAACCATCAGAGCAACACTTGCTCTCCAAAGCGTGGGCTGCTTTTTCTCGGCCCACCTCAATGTCATCTGCTACTTCTGAGTGCCCAACAGAGAGCCACGGCACCTTGGGCCCTGCCTGCAGCTGTCCCCACCTTGAGAGCCCGGCCTGGGAATGCTCCTCACCCCACCCTTCCCCCAGACAGCTGGGCAGGGCAGGGCAGGGCAGAGGTGAGGGTCGGCCTAGGACACCAATGACAGGGCCCCCAGGCGGCGCTCTCCCGGGGTCGTCTGAACTCACCTACGTGACACTTCTCCCCTGCTACCTTCGTCTTACACACGCATGAATATGCCACAGCTGAACTGTTGATTCAAGGCTGTCTGACAATTCTCAAAACCTCTGACAGAACTATTTTCCCTGAAGATAAATACTAATGCATGATTATGTTCTTAAGTCCTGTGGTGCACAATAAATTAAAATACCCATTAAATAAGCCTGCATCACTGCTGCTGGTGGGTCCTCACGGGAAGAGAATTGCCCCACCCGCTTTCCCAGCTGTAGACAATGAGAAACTTTCTGCGCCTGTAATATCTGAGCACCTGCTGCCTGCGAGCAGGTAGGGTGGGACAGTGTGAGGGCCACATGCCATATACCTTGTATCACTTTGAAGTCCCAGGAGCATGTGACCGAAAGGCTTAGCTATTTCATCCTAGGCATTGAACTCAAGGGCCTTAGAGCCAGACAGACTAAATTCAAATCCTGACTCTGCCACATACCAGCAAGTCATTTAAGCTCTCTTGCCCATAAGAAGGATGTCCCTCCTGATGACTGTGACAACAGAAGGAGCTAATCCATGTCAAGCACTCATAGCAAGTAGCGGTAAACTGCAAGCACTCAGGGAATGTTACTGTTAGCCATTATTCACATCACCTAGGGGAAAGAGTTGACAAGTGTCACCTGTTGAGGCTGCATTTCCTTACAAAGTGACAGTAACATTAATTAGAATTCTGTCATCTTTGGCTGGGTGTGGTAGCTCACGCCTACAATCCTAGCACTCTGGGAGGCTGAGGCAGGTGGACTGCTTGAGCTCAGGAGTTCAAGACCAGCCTGAGCAAAGTGAGACCCAGTCTCTACTAAAAGTAGAAAAACTAGCTGGGCACTAGGGTGCATGCCTCGAGTCTCAGCTACTTGAGAGGCTGAGGCAGGAAGCTTGCTCCAGCCCATTAGTTTGAGGTGGCTGTGAGCTACGACACCATGGCACTCTGGCCTGGGTGACAGAGTAAGACTCTATCTCAAAAAAAAAAAAAAAAAGAAAGAAAGAAAGAAAGAATTTCTGCCATCTTAAAGCTCCCAAATTACTAACTCCATCACTCCACTTTTATGTAGGACTTTTTCATCCCTTCAGCCCTTTAAAATTCTTTTTCTAAATTCTTCGTCCCTATTTTGAGCCATGACAACTCTAGTAAGTAAAGTTTTACTCTCTTCCTACAGGAGAACAAATTTAATAATGCTAAAAAGCTGTGTTTTCTGCAACGTTCTAACAACATGGTTGATTCCATGTGCTTTCTAGCCTGCCCCCTGCTCTAGTCCTGCGTCACAGCTCCGCACCCTTGAAATACCCTTCCCCTCCCTCCTCTGCATCCAGCAGACTCCAAGCTCACCTGCTCTGCTGAGCTCCTCCAGCCATGCACCACCCAGGTTAACACAGCACCATAAAAAGCCGACCTTTCACATCTCTTTCAAACTCCTACTGGGAAACCCATATCTCACTCGCCAGGCTCTCAGGTTTCCCCATCCTTCTCTTTCCTGGGCTCTCAGTTTGAGTTCTCTTTGGAAGTCTGGGTTGAGTTAATCAAGTCCTACCACTGCTTCCTTCTGGACTTAGCAAAGTCCACAGGAAAGCAGGAAGTCAGAAAAGACTTTATGGCAAGAGGAAGGTAACTCAATACTACCAACTTTGAGTTTTTTGTAAGCTTTTGGCCAACGTGGTATTCCCCTCTGAGCCTTAGGCCAAGGCAAGATTTTAGCTCCATGATTGCCCAGAGCTTAGCAATAGATTGGAAAATGACACCAAAGGCCAAGGAGCAGGATGATCCATTAGAGCCGGGTGCCTGAACCTGTACTTCACGTTGTACTCTGAGCATTTGCCTGTGCAGACCTCGTGCCCTCATCTCGTCTAATTTCATTTTGGTGTTTTCCAAATCCTCCATACTGAGCCGCAGAAGAGTGTCCAACAGACACAGCACTGAGACGCCAAGAGGTACAAAGCTAGGAAACAGAAATTCACTGTCAGACTTTTTCAGGAATATTACAATGTCCTAGAATTATCCTGGTTTTAAAGGTTAAAAAAAAGAAAGAAAAAAAATCTCTTATACTTCCCAGAGGAGGGAAAAAATACTGAGGCTAATCTTGTGCTCATAGGAAGGTCATAAATTGCAGCCAAATGTTGATAAACATGGAAGATTAGGCCCATATACTTCCTTTCAGATTTTCTATTTTTCCATTTCGGAAATGTTCCTCTCATGGGCCATTTGGCTGCAAATGTGTCCTCATTGAAACTTCTGTTAAGCCACAGTGGTACGTTGCCTGGAGGAGGCTCCGGGCCCAGGGTCGCCCCAGACAGAAGCAGCCAGCACACATCCTCTCTCCTCTGCACACCATTCTCCTGCTCTGGGGGCCCTGGGGCTGCTGATTGCCCCAAACCAAATCATTCCTCAAAACCACACGGTTTCACTGTACAAATGGACTTCCATGTCATTGGTGCTCAGCATTTTGGAAAGATGTTCTAGGCTTTGAGATTGTCAGGCCACCACGTTTAAAACTGGGTATTGCTTCTGATGCTCACCCAAAAATGGACGGCACAGATGTGACAGCAAAGGGCCCTTCCAGGCCTCCCTACACATGTCAACTCATTCAGTTCCCCTGACAGTCCCGTGAGATAGTCAACCCCCACGCGCAGACGTGGAAACTGAGGCCCAGAGGAGGCACGACCTATTCATGTCTCACAGCTCACAGAAGATGAGAGACAGATCTGAAGCTAAAGCAAGGTTTGCTCCAGAGTCCTGTGATATGCCTGCTGGGTGTGGTGCCCTGAGGTCCTTCTTTTGAATCTCATCCTAGTCCTCAGGACCTTGTTTCATTAAAGTCCCTTTGGAAATAGATTTTTCTCTTACAGGAGGATGTCCAAACAACCACACGTGTCTTCAGAGCTTGTTACAAACTCTGCAGACAAATTCGACATAGGAGATCTAAGACTGGCTCATTAAGAATTTTAGAAAGTGCCAGGTTGCCAGGAACCCTGAGAGCGAGACAGGAGCAGATGCTCTTTTCAGAAGGCCCAGGAAGACCAGTGGGACTGGCCCGATGAGCTTACACCCCTCACCACCCTTCAATGGGAACCAGGTTTAACCTGGGGCATCCAGGTTTAACCTGGTTGTGTGAAAACCTTAGTTTTCTATTTCAGAGCCCCTGGTTCCTTTCCACCAAGAGGCCTCAGCAGGTCACTAGATAGAGACCAGGCAGAAACTTCTTATTTGGCAGACTGACCTGGTGCCAGACAGGATGGCATGTTAGGTAAGCAACCACCACATCTGGGTGCAGATTCTACCTCAGCTACTTCTTAATCCCATAACCTGGGGCAAGATCCCCAACCTCTCTAAGCTTCAACAGCTTCTTACAAAAGAGAATGAAAAAAGTTTTTACCCACAGAGTATTATAAAGAATTTAGATCATGCAATTAAGGCATCGACAAGTATTCACACGACATGTGGTAGCTTTTATGATTACTAGTAGTGGAAGCTAAATCCTGAATTCTAGCTTTAGATCGGCATACACTTTTTTGTTTATTTTTACTTTTTCCTCTTTGCAGCACCCTCTAAAGCTCACAGGTGGGTGTGGCAGCCTTAGCAACTTAGGCAACCCTTGCAGCAACACGGAAAATCCAGTCTGAGCCAGGCATGTGGCCCCGAGTTTATTCAAATCACCAACTTGTGAAACACACGGTCCTAACAGCCATCTCCGGAGTTACTGGTCAGCCTGTGTTTTTCTTTAGTTTTTTGAGTCCTTAAAGACTGGACATTAGGTAGATCTCCAGCCCCTAGCCCTCAAAACACTATAGGCAATAATAAGTCTACAAAAACATTTTGCTTGTATCAAGTGTCCATGAAAAACTTCAGAAAGGGTGCAAAGTCAGAGGATCGAACATTTTTAGTATTGCCTGTTCTCAACTATTCCACTGGCCATAGAAACCAAAGCTTTTTTTACCATTTGAGATCAAGACTTTTCCAAGAATAACTTAATAAAGTACAATCGAGTGAGTGCACAGAAACGATATTCAAACATACTGTGTAAGCGGACTATGGAAACAGGCTCTGAAGTCTTGCCTGTCTCATGTAAGTCAATTAGCACTCTCAAAGTTAGCCTGATTCCCAGGGGCTTGCCAACATTTTAAAAGAATACATAGGAGTATGTCCGTTAGACAGAGTTAACTGAGGCTCACGGTGGCTGTGCTATTTTAAGAAAAGAGATTGGCCACCAGATCTAAGAGTTCAGTTGCTCTATCAGGCGCCTTGCCTGCCAGGACTTTAGCTTGACTTCCAGAAACAACAGGAACATTTTTCCTCCCACTGCTGCCACTACAAAATCAACTACTTAATTGTTTTTGAAAGGCAAGAAAACTAGCCCCCAAATACTCTAAAGCCCCGAATGGCAGGGTCTAACTTCAGCTCATCATTTCTTTTTATTCCCAAATGTAGAAAAATCACACAGCGTAACCCCACATATCTGAAAACAGTAATCTGGGTTGAAAAGTTCAGCATGATTAACTCCCTAACTTTGGGGCAGCCTTGTTGGTTTTGGCCCCATCCGGGAGACTGTTGTTTATTTGCTCATAAAGTATCTGTGGAAGGGTGACCGGTTTCAAGGGCCTTTCCACTAAATCTCACTGGAGAAGTATTCGGTGATTTCTGTTTTGTTTTTACTTGGGCCCCTGGTCAAGGATGATTAGCCCCAAATATCCAAAATCTTTCCTATAAACTAGAGTTGTTCTTTGTCAGATGAGATCTGAACCTCTCACCCACTTACTTATTTCTTTTCCAGATAAAACTTTCATAAAAGAATTATGTTTTCCTCTGCCTACTGGTTCTTCCTCAAACTGGACAATTTTACTTATTGTTTCCATAATAAAAACGAATGGAGAAAGAGGATGAGGCTTCTGAGCGTATGTGGAAGGAGCACGTGACCCAAAGCACAGGGAAGCAGTCAGCAGAGAAGTGGAGGTTTGGAGCTTTATCGGGTCCGTGGCTCTTTACAGCAGGGGTCCTCAAACTTTTTAAACAGGGGGCCAGTTCACTGTCCCTCAGACTGTTGGAGGGCCGGCCTGCGGGCCCCGGGACAAGTTGGCTGCTAAGTAGGACAGGCAGCGGCGGCAAAAACACCTGGCAGGCTGGATAAATGTCCTAGGGGGTTGCATGTGGCCTGCGGGCCATAGTTTGAGGACGCCTGCTTGAGAGCATCAGGGCCTCCTATCTCCACAGCACAAGTGACCCTATGAAGCAGGCAGTGAGTGAGACCCAGAGGCTGGGTGGGAATGGGGTGGTCTGGCGCTGAGTTCTAACCTTTGGTTTGTTGAATAAATAAAAAGGGACTGAGACAGCTCATCAGGTGCACAGAGACACACACCAGGCAAAGTGGGAGAGGGGAAGATGAGCAACTCTGGGAGGAGCCTACTCTGCTCCCGGTAGCCACACTTCTACACCTTTCAAAGCCTGGTAATAATACTACTGCTGAGCTGCCTTTCTTTTCTTCTTTCTTTTTTTTTGAGACAGAGTCTCACTTGGTCACCCTTGATAGGGTGCTGTGGCATCTTTGCTCACAGCAATCTCAAACTCTTGGATTCAAGTGATTCTCTTGCCTCAGCCTTCCAGGTAGCTAGGACTACAGGTGCCTGCCATAGCACCCAGCTATTTTTTAGAGACAGGGTCTCGCTCTTGCTCAGGTTGGTCTCGAACACAGGAGCTCAGGCAAACCACCCATCTCAGCCTCCCCAGTGCTGGGATTGCAGGCATGAGCCACCACATTGCTTTCACACTCCACACAACTCCCGCTGGAGCCAAAAGACCTGCGGCTACAGCTTGGTCTGTACATCTGCTCTGTTCTGTACATTGGTCGTCTCTGCTTGGGGCAAAGGTCTCTTTCACACGAGATGAAAATCGTCCCTCAATTGTCACCAAATACCTAGCAGCAGAAATTGATGGGGCCAGTTTTGTGATGTCCGTCTTTCCTAGGAATGAGGTGACAAAGGGAAATGTAAGGAATACGAGCTGGACGCGTTAGAACGACCCAACTGCAGGCACAGCCTGGGTCAGTCAGCAGGGAGGGAAGAAGCAACATTTCTTAACGAGTGCAAAGCAATGAGAACAGCAAAGAGAAAGTAAACGCCATGAATTGCCTGGGAATCCACTGAGCTGTGGCCTTGAAGATCCCAAAGGGGCCCCATTCTGTGGCTCTTAGGATAACAGTCAACTGCAGGGTTTGTCAGGTGCGTTTTAGTAGCTGTCCTGCTGGTGGTGATGTCAGGGATCACGGAGCTATGGATGGCCTCCGGGGCGGCCATCAGTGGTCCAGGTTGAATGAAGGATGTGCCAAGAAGCAGGGGCCAGGGTTCAAAACCCTCAGCCACTGGTCAGTCCCCACAAATGACCAGTGGTCTCTGCTGATCCACACTGTGCTAGCCAAGGAAAGCTGGTAATTCCTGACACGCAAGCCCTTCCCCACTGAAAACAAAAAATACAAATCCTGTTCTTCTCTCATTAAAAGTAAAAGGGCTGGCTGGGCATGGTGGCTCCTGCCTATCATCCTAGCACTCTGACAGGCCAAGGTGGGTAGATTGCTTGAGCTCAGAAGTTTGAGACCAGCCTGAGCAAGAGTGAGACCCCGTCTCTATGAAAAATAGAAAAACTAGCTGGGCATGTGGCAGGTGCCTGTAGTCCAAGCTACTTGGGAGGCTGAGACAAGAGGATCACTTGAGGTCAAGAGTTTAAGGTTGCTGTGAGCTTTGACAATGTCATGGCACTACCCAGGGTGACAGAGTGAAGCAGAAAAAAATAAAAGAGCCCATACTATTCTAAGGACTTCAGTGCTTCTAGGGCCCATTTACCTAGGAACCTGCTGTCTCACTTACACATTCACTCATCCAATATTTACTGAGCGACACTCGCTCCTCATTAGTCACCAGAGACAGTGACAGTACCAGGAAAAGGGTGGGTGGCCCGAGAAGGGTGCAGATAATTAGAATACAGGAAGCGTACTGAGGACGTGAAGCACCAATGCAGAGACCAAAACAGCTGGAGAGGAGAGACTCAGGAAGGTCCAAGCCCATCGGCAGGGGTTCCAGAGTCAGAGGTCAGTGGTCACGGGGGGAGGGTCTGACGCACAGAAGCTGTGGGGCCCTTAGCACGTACCTTGCAGTCGCAGCCGATGGGCGTCCTGCACTCCTCACAGGTGTTGGCATAGAGAGCCTCGAAGCATGGCACGCAATAGGGGCTCTCTTCCCTCAGGATGTACTTCTTGCCAAAGAGAGATTCATTGCAATGGTGGCAGTCGAAGCGCTCAGTCATTTTGACACCAGGCTTTTCAGCAACCTGTCAAAAAGAGAAAACCCAGGGCCCAGTGAGCACTCTCTGAGTGCTGTGCTCACAAAGGCATTAACTGTCCGGCTGTCTGTGTCATCTTTAGCTAAAATGTGTCTGTTTCGTTCGGATGAATAACTGAAACTCATCCATTAATTAACCAGTCGTAATCTTCAGTGAAGTCACTTTTTTTTTCATTAGTTGAGCATTCCACGTCTTTAAAAGTCCACCCATTGTTGATTGTCAGAAAAAGTGATCTCGGCTCTTCATACCAAGGAAGAGCTGCTATCACAGCCCCGGTTTTGTCCCACTTCATATGCTTCAAATGGGTGACCAAGCCTTACATCTTCCCTTTCTCCCTGTCCCCCAAAATAGAAAGGTAGGCATAGAAACAATATGCCCATTTCTATAAAAAGATTTTCCATGAGCTCCCTCTTATGATTCATGAATTTGAACGGGAAGAAACCACGCAGGCTAAATGGAGGGATATCTGACTTGGGAATCTGAGATGAGAGGCTAAGCAAAAGAGCATTTACCCTTGACCTCAACGTTGCACTGGGAAGAACAATCTGACCTTGCACAGAGAAACTTCCAATGTTCCTCAGGACAAGTCATTTCTCCCAGATGGAAACATCATCCAGCAGCTGCCTGGTACCCAGAGAGCAGGATAAAAGGAAAGGCTCACTCCCAGGAACAAGGCTTAGCACACTGTCGGAAACACGGTGTCTGCGGTCAACGCTACTCCACACCATGCCCGCTACATTTTTCCAGGGTGAGTACACAGTGTGCACGCACACCAAGGGGACGGGCTTGCTCTCGTATGACCATTCCTATAAAAAATGTTAGAACTATCCCGGAAAGAAAAAGCCTGTGATAGGAATACTTTGGAGGGGCAGATAAATGCCTCCTAAGCATTAAAAACAGAGTCCATTTTCTGCAGGAATAAGTGGCGATATTTAACTTGCTAAAAGTGAAAAGGGTGATCAGTGGTTAAATAGGTGCGCTGGCTGGCTGGCTATGTAACTCGGAGTGAGGTTTTACAACCCTAAGCAAACGTGTGGTTCAATTTGCAATCATTTCAAACCATTTGAGAGTGAAATCCCAGAATCAGAACCTCTAACGCAAAGAAAATGTTGCTGCCTGGTTTATGATTACAACAAATTGGATAGTTTATTAATTTTAAACTCTTGTGTATATAAGGTCCTGACCACTGTCAAGCAAGGAAGGGAACATCTCTCAAGTGTCCATACTTGGTTATTTCTGTGTTTATGGGATCATTTTCTTCCAAAAGCAATAAATATGCAGCTGGACACAAGTGGCGAGATCCACCCTTCTAAATCACTCTTCCTGGAGTTAAAGAAAACATCGTCTGGACATTCTTGTGATAACATCACAAGATGAGGCTCTTGAGCATTTGAGTTATTATTCCGAAACTCGACGTATAAATATCCTCATACCGAGGCTACGTCAGGCTGCAGCAGCTATGCTGGCGGCAGAGCCAATGCTTTCCTGTAATTCTTCGGTTATTGGCCTTGAAAGTGGCTGTCGTTTATATTATCAGAATTGACAGCTATCTTTTCCAATATATGTATTTTTCCCATAAAGGCTGCCATTTAGCTGTGGGACAAGAGGCTTATTGCCTATTCTGTTCACACAAACGTAACAATAAAGATTTGGGAATCTGAAGTAAGAACCACGAAGAGAGAGCTATAAATCACGGAATTTTATCTATGACAACGTCCTTGTTTTATGGATGGAAAAACTGAAGCATTATTAATGACATACGCGCATTCGGCAAGCTTTCTCAGATAGCGATCTAACTCAGAGAAAACAAACTCTGGTCTCAATCGAAAGGTGGTTCCGTGTGGGTCTGTACAAGCACCAGCTGTGCTAGGGAAAGACTGCCTGCAGACTGTGCCAACAGTCCCTATAGCTCCTGTGTTTGCAGCCACGGAAAGGGGTGCACCTATCTTCCTTCAAGGTTATGGTCATGATGCTCATATGGGTCACTATGAAAGTTCTGAGATACACAAAAATCAAGAAATGTAAAATCCCCATAGACGGAAACAAATGAAGCCCTCCAGCAGCACTGACAAGCCGAGCAAGTTGAAACTTGCATGAGTGAATCAGAAAGGATCCTGTCAACTATTTCTTGCAAGTGAAATAACAAGTGATAACATAGACTGTCTCAAAATTCGTAGTAACCCATATATACCTAGTCCAATACCTCAGGACCAGGACAGAAAAACATCTAAGGAAGTTAACTCTAAGAATAAGTAGGGCCCCGTATTTTCTCAAAGTATGACTGAGGCTGTCCTGTGATGAATGTCATCCCTGATGCCGACTCCCAGCAGGAACAGTGTAGCGGCTGCATCTGCTCAGTGGGTCCAACCTACTGTCCCTATGGTCCAGCTCCCATTTCTCCAGAATTGTTTCTGATAACCATGGAGCCCTCTCTCACCTTGTTCCTTACCTTCTCTAAGAGGTCACTACAGTCCTAACAGTTAGCCGAGCATTTCTGCTTCAACCAACAGGGCAGAAAGGAAAACAGGCATCCATCCTGCACTAGGAGTACAGTGGGGCACACTTTATTTCAATAAGTCTCTTACAGATTTCTAACAAATTAGATGAAGCAAGAGTCTGAATAAACAGTCCAAGAGAAGGCACAGAGCTTCCCTTCTCTTGCAAAGTGTTTAAAACCAATTCTTCCTTAATGCTACCAAATAGAATATTCTTTTTAAAAATTGTGTTAAATTGCACCATAAATCTCAAACCTCTTTTAATGTGAAAAATATATCTGTTGTTCTACATTAGAAATCCCCTATAACTTGAAGTTTTTTTAGTCCTATAAGATACCCAATCATTCATTCATTCAGGAAACATGGATGGAGCTGGAACTGTGATGTCAGGTAGAGTGCTGGAGATATAAAGATGAGTAAGATACAGGCCCCTTTACCGTAAAATATTTGAAGTCTGGTGAGGAAAAGAGATCTACAGCAGACTGATTACTAAGCCCTGTGGGAGGACACACCGGGGGCACACAGGTATGGCAGGCACCCAGAGGAGCACCGGAGGGAGCAGGCAGGACTCCTGGAGACATCACCTGAGCCAGGAACGGGTCAGCTACGTGATCCAGCCTGGTCAACGGGCAAAGTGAGCAAAGCCAGGAAGGGGATAAGAGGCAGAGTGGGGTAAGGAGATATATATAGCCCAGGAAGACAGAAGACCTGGTCTACAGCAAGGCAAGGGAGACCTGGCGCCTTGTTCCTGGCTGTGGACGTGCCCTGCAGGAGTGGGCATCGCCCATGTGTCCCCTTCAGTCTGCACAGTGCCAAGGGACACACAGATGGCCCCTGCAAGTCCACGGCACAGAAGTCTGCCTTTGCCATGCAACACTGGGAGAGGCAAAACCCATGCCAGTGACTCCTAAACTTGCTCCCCAGGTGTCAGAGTTCACTTCTGAATCATTCTTTCAGATAAAAGTGGGACACCTGGGTCCTAGAAGGACTAGTGGGGCTAAGTGTATACAATCTGCTCACCTTCTCAGAACTCTGCATCCTCCAGACAGGCTACCAGGAATTCCCACCCATCGGCTGGTACACAGGAATGCCGAGAGGATTAGGCAGCAGCATGCAGGCAGACACCTGAACATAAGGTGTGACCGCTGCTGACTTGTTATTTCATTGAATCAACTCTAATTAAAGTGTCCTGTAGTGCTCATTCTTTACCAGGGTTAAATCATTCTCTGATGTCACTCCGCCTTCGGCTCTGAACCACCAGGGTATTTGAAAAAGCTAGAGCTTAGGTGAACTGGGCTGGGTGAGGCAGGTACCAGGTGCAGCTGGCAGGCCTGGAGATGGCCCAGAGAAGCCTAAGATCTCTGAGCCTCTGTCAGCCCAGCTTTGAGTCAGATGTAAAGAATAAAGATTTGGGGAGCCCAGAGCACAAGGATGCACAGGGCTCCATGGCTACAACAACTGATAATTTTAAGAGTCCATCAGTTATTAAATAATGATTTAATTTCAATTTACAAGTTATAAAACAAAGTTTGAGTCTAGGAAATGAGGGGAAAAAAGAAGAAAGGAGGAGGAGAAAAATGAGGCAGAAGAAATGCGAGGACACTGAGCTAGGGTGCTCAGGAATTTTTTTTTTTTTAAACCAGAAAGATTTCTCGAGAACCAAGGGAGGGGCAGGCCTAGAAGACAGCCTTCCTTGGCAGGCTGATGCAGGCCTCCAAGTTCCAGGAGCTTGGTCCATCCCTCCAGACAAGGCCTAATGAGACCAGATTTGCCACTGAAGTCTCCCCTAAGCATCCTTTTGATGCCCTTTTTATTCGACTATCTACTTTGATCTGAACCCAAAGGGCCCGTGTTATCCTCCACCTCCAGCCCCCCAGATGCTCCTCTGGATCAGCCCTACTTTAGGAGACTCCTCTAATACAATCATTTCCTAAAAAGAATGTGATGGTCCCCAAGCCCTTTCTGAAACACAAGCAGCAGCAACTTTAGTAAGTCAGGCCTGGGATAAAGCCATGCCCATCTTTAAATGCCACCAAGGACTTGCGTAGGAAATTCCACTGCTAATCGACAATCAACCAAAGTTTTTCAGAGGCAATGAGGAAAACTGGTCTGTCGTATGCAAACTCTTTTTAAAAACATATTATGCAAATGCAATGCTTTTGTGACCCCACCTAAGCACTGGGAAGGTAGGTGCTATGTGTCACTGAGACCTCACCAGCAGATAACGCACACAGGGTCAGGGCTTCGTGAATGAATGAACAAATGAATGGACGGGTGGATGAACACAAACATCCAGGAGTACAAATGTGGGTAAAACCCAAGCACGGAAATGGAGAACATATTATGTGAACAATCCACTCTGCATAGCAAACCCAAAATGTAATGTGGTTTGGCATCTGACACCATTAAAATTTCCCATGTAACAGATCCTGCCAGCTTCCATCCCTGTCCTGGCCCCTCTTTCCGGATAAACTGTTACTTCCACTCTAAGCCCATAGGATCCTACCAGGAACACTGCCTGGCTGGGTCCAGAAACAAAAAGCTGCCCAGAAGAATTTCTCACTCTGGGAAGAACATGCAGATTCCCAGCACAGGCTCCGGGTACTAGCGGAAGGCCTTGCATACACTACACTGACAAAGCTGTGCGTCTGTCCAGAGGTATAGGACCGTCACACCTAGAAATGTGGCCAGAGAACACCCTGCCCACGTGTGTCTTCCTCTGGATGGAAGTAACTATATATAGACAGGGCTCACCCCCAGGCTCTTCTCATTAGACTAAGTTGTTTCTTTTAAATAGAAATTCTGGTGAAAGGAAGAGGAACATCAAGGCAAGTGACAGTTTTTAGAAACATAATAATGGAGCCAGGAGCGGTGGCAGGCACCTGTAGTCCCAGCTACTGAGGAGGCTGAGGCAGCAGGATCACTTGGGCCCAGGAGTTCAAGGCTGCCCTGTGCCGTTATCACACCTGTGCACAGCCACAGCACTCTAGCCTGGCCAACACATGAGGATCCACCACTTTCAAAATACTATAATGTATCTAGTATCCACTTGAAATTGATTTTTAGATTTTTTTTTTTTTTTGAGAGTGTCTTAATGTCACCCAGGCCAGTGTGCCACGTCATCAGCCTAGTTCACAGCAACCTCAAACTCCTGGGCTTAATCCATCCTCTTGCCTCAGCCTGGGACTACAGGTGTCAGCCACAGGGTCCGGCTATTTTTTTCATTTTTAGTAGAGACAGGGGTCTTGCTTTGCTCAGGCTGGTCTTGAAGTCCTGAACTGAAGCAATCCTCTTGCCTTGGCCTCCCAGAGTGCTAGAATTACAGACATGAGCCACCGTACCCAGCCCTATTTTTAGATTACAGATCGCTGAATTGTGAACTATTTAGATTATAAAACGTAAGATTGACTACACTTACCACTGTATGATATAGTTGTGGATTAATTTAATGAGCCTTTATTGAGTACATCCACAGGCAGATGTTAGGGGTATATAATAATTTGCTACATAAACTGGTACCTTCCAAAAACTAAAAAAAAAAAAAAAAAAGTTTTGACTTGTAATAATTTTCTGTGAGACAATGCTTGAGTATGGTACCTGCTTTCTTCTGAATTATCCTTTGAATACTGAATTAAAAAAAGAAACGGGAAATAATGAATGTCAAATTTCTGACCTGAACTCCGTGAATTCAAGAAGAGTCAGACCTGTCTGATGTCCTTTGGGTGTTAGTCCAGCTGCCGAGAATGCATGGAGTAACCACTGTCTTCCATGTACTATCTTAGCCCTGGGAAGCTAAGCTAAAACCCACCAGCACTGAAGGAGCTCCAGTCCTAGCTCCAAAGAATCCAAATCGTCTTTAAGATCCTACCTTGTCGGCTCAGCGCCTGTGGCTCAAGCAGCTAAGGTGCCAGCCACATACACCTAAGGTGGCGGGTTCGAATCCCCAGCCCGGGCCGCCAAACAACAATGATGGCTGCAACCAAAAAATGGCCGGGGGTTGTGGCGGGCGCCTGTGGTCCCAGCTACTTGGGAGGCTGAGGCAGGAGACTCGCTTGAGCCCAGGAGTTGGAGGTTGCTGTGAGCTGTGATGCCATGGCCCTCTACCCAGGGGGACAGCTTGAGGCTCTATCTCAAAAAAAAAAAGATCCTATCTTGTCAGTACTCTCAAAACATGTCACTTCTGGGGATATAAGAAAACCGTAGTCGGGCAAGCTGGAACAGCAGGGCTCCAAAGGCCACAAATCACAACAGTGTGAGGACAAGAGACACCCACAGCCCCACCACTGCCTTCCTAGGAAGGCTGAAGCAGTTAGAGATGCTTTCTGTTTCTGCACCTACAAAACAAAAGCCACCTGCTCTCATGCATCACATGGGTCTCCTCCCAGGTCCAAAGTGCAGCTTGCTGCCTTATACTCCTGGCTGTCCATCCTCTTAACCCCCAGCACCCAGCCTTTTTCTCTGACATCCAGCAACTTCCATGAGCAACCAGCTTCCTCATTTCTGGCCTGCTCCTTTGTGGCATTGCTCCAGCGTCAGGATTCTGTCAGACAGGCTTTGCAAACCTCCTTTACCTTCCTTCACTGACCACCTCCTTCTTACTGAGTCCAAAGGCTGTATCAGACAGGTCCATTTCCTTTCAGACTGACAACCTCCACATGGACAGGACTCAAGGACATGCTGACATTTACTCTATTTACCTGTAAATATGGAGCAGCTTCTTCTTTTATTGCCACAGACTAAATCAGGACAGTAAATGGATGACAAAGCCTGGGGATAGGTGTGACAGCACATGATGTCCAAGTTCAGAGCAGGCCTGAGATCACCTACAAGAACTGGCCTGGTGCTGGGAGACCAGACGCTACCTCAGACCTCTCCTGGCCTTTCCACACAGGGAGACTCTCAGGAGCAAAGTAGCAATTGAATCTTATACAAAAAGAGAATTAAGCTTGGGTGGGGAGCATTTTTAAGTCAAAGTTCTTGGGGTTTTCCAGACAAACAGAACCAATAAGAGATACACATGCACATCAAGAGACTCATTACAAAGACTTGGCTCCCAAAAAATTATGGAAGACGAAAAGTCCCAAGATCTACAATTGGCAGACTAGGGACCCAGGAGAGCTGGCAGTGTGGCGTGAGTGCCAGTTTAAAAGTCTTGACATACTCAAGAACAGCGGATGTTTCAGCCTTAGTCCAAAGAACCAACGACCCAGCTGTGCAGTCAGGCAGGAGTCCCCTCTTGCTCAGCCTCTGTGTTCTACTGAGGTCTTCAACTGATGGAACAGGGGCCCATCTTAGGGAAGGAAGCCTGCTTTACTCAGAAACACTCTCATAGACACACACACAGTAATGTTTGACCAAATATCCAGGCACTGCCTGGCCCCGTCAAACTGACACATAGAACTAACCATTACAGGCTCTAAAGTTGAAATCCACAATTCGGGACCAAGTGAAGAAATTCACTTGACCCAGCTAAAAGTCAAAATGCCAGCCTTGTCTCCTAGAAGACTCAGTTCTCAGTCTGGGAGAAAGAGGAACTGGCTTATCACTATAATGCCACTTGAAATGGATATGCGATAAATGAAGCTTTGATAAAATGCTCATTACAAAACTACACAGCAGGGTGGCGCCTGTGGCTCAAAGGAGTAGGGCACCTGCCCCATATGCCGGAAGTGGTGGGTTCAAACCCAGCCCCAGCCAAAAAAAAAAAAAATACTACAAGTAGTATCCAACGTCTAACATTGTTGTTCATTCAAACTCGGGGAACTTTGTACTTCACAGCACCTGAGTCAGACAGAAGCTTAGCAGCCCTCTTGCTAACAAATGAGATAGCCCATCACAGAGGCTGGGTAACTGGCTCTTGGTGCAGGTCAGGAATAGAACACAGGTCTCCACATACCCAGTTTCGTTTTTTTCAATATCGTACTGGGTGTTTTTGTCTACAATTTAAATATCTTTCAGTACTGAAAGTGATTTAACAAGCAACCTTGAGTCAAAATCCACAGCATAAAGGCCTCATTGAAATATGCCAGTGTGCCCCAGTAGAGTTTTAGGGTTAGAAAGCAGGCTCTCAAGGGGTCAGGGGTCAGATCTCAGGACCACCATTTACAAGCGGGGAAATCTTGAGCAGAAATTACTTTGATCTCTCCATGCTTCAATTCCTTGTAAAAATGAGGCCATCAAATATGTATACACTGCTAATAATATGTGAGCTTTGTAATAACCTTGCAATAAAGGTAATAACTGGCCTGTTTCCCACTTGAAGAAACGGAGGCACCAAGAGGGAGGTGAGTCGGTGAAGGTGGCCCAGATTGAGGGACCCACGTGTGAATTTGATAAGCAGCCTAGATATACTCCATGAGCATCTTCAAGCCTGTCACACCTCGCCCATGACATGTCTACAATAAGACTGACCCTAGTGCTCAGACCAGTGTCCCATGTGCTGTAAGCCCAAAGTTAGCCCTTATCAATATGCTGCCATGTAAATGCATTTAAAGCACAGCAGGATAATAAACACTGTGAAAGCCCCTTTCTATATATTAATTGATGACGTTAAAATTGGGGGTAAGCGAAATCTGAAAAACATGTAAAAACTTTTATATAATTGCACAATAAAACATTCTTCCACAGGTTGGTTGTACTGACATTATATTATTAGAATAGGAATTCCTACCACTTGCCACAAAATTTTTTTTGGTCTAAGTCATGTATGTTCAGGATACCACAAAGCGTTGTCTCTCTAGTATATTATTATCCAACACTCACTAGCCGAGTTAGCACCAACAACATCAGACCTGTTTGGAGCTGTGTTCTGAATTGTGATTCATTACCTTCCAAATGTCTGCAAGAAGTGAGCCCCATTCGCAGTGCTGCACGGGAGGCAGCTAGACATTTTATCAAAATGGGTGAAGCTAGTTCCAATCAAAACCCACCAGGGCTCTGAAAATAAATATGCTTGGTTCTTTACTTAAAATCGGAAAAAAAACTTAAGGTTTTTTTCCCTTAGTTTCAGATATGTTGAGATCTCACACGAGTGCAGCTGAAGAAAAATTAGAATCTTCTGCATTTAAAATAAGCCTAAAAAAAAAAAAAAAAGCCCTGGTGGTTGGTTCGCCGTTTTACTTTCTGCACGAGTTAAGGCGCGAAGCCACACTGCAAGCTCCACTTTTTTTAACCGAAGGGAAATAGCCTGGACACCTCTCCAACCAGCAGGCCAGCACTATTCGCTGAGGAGCCGAGCTCTGGGAGAGGGAACGCAGAGGTCACCTCCAGGGTTGTCTCCTAGTAGCCGTCTGGGCTTGGACGGTACGCCAGCCTTCACCCCGGGCTCTCCTGTGGGGGGCCAGACCCTCCCGCGGCGGTGACCCCCAGCTGGTGAGCAGGAGATTTCCCCCTTCCTCCCTCCCAGCAGGAGTCGGTGGGTTTCTCTGGCCTCCAGCGCCCCTGGGGTCTTCCTCTCTCTACAGTATCTCCTCCATGGTTCTGTTCCTCACTCCCTGGGGTCTCCCCACGGCCCAACTTCTCCCGGTTCCCCCCTCCACGATCTGGCTGCTCTCTCCCCGACGTCTCCCTCCACCCCGTCCAGCTTCCCTCTCTGGCCGTCTCCCCGCCCTCCGGGTCTCTCCAGCTGTTCAGCCGCGCTCAGCCCTGCTATCTCGCCCGCGGCTCGGCTCCTCCTCCCCCGATCCCTCACGGGGAGACCCGGAGACCCCTCGGTCCCTCCCCTGCGTTGCGCGGGGTGCGGGTACTCACCGCGGGCAGCGCGCGGGGGTCTCCCGGACCGGGCGAGCGGGCGGCCGCAGGCGGCTGGTGGAGGCAGCTCCGCAGCCGGCCGAGTGTGGAGCCCGGCGCGGCTCCCGCCCTCCAGAACCCCCGCCGTGTCATTTGACCATATAAGGAGACGCACGCCTCGGAGGGCCGCGGGCGCTCGGCGCACTGCCACCCGGCGTGGGGCACGTGGGGTGCGGGCGCCCCCCGGCCTCCGGGTCGCCGTGCCCCCCGCCCGCGGCTGCGGCGCTCGCCCGCCCGACCCTTTGTTTGCTAAGGCCCTTCTTCCTACCCCTCGGGTGCTGGGCGCACGGTGCTCACCGGAGCTTCAGCTCACAGAGGCCAGTTTCAGGCGAAGGTATGGGGCCGCCGGTGCTGCCACCAGGGCCGTCTGGGGAGAGGGACGGGCGTGTGCCGACGCAGGCACTCTCTGCCCGGCGCCGGGGCACCGGGGGCTGACCGCAGCCGGAGGGCGGGGAAGGCGCGCCCGGGGCCACCTCTCAGGAAACGTGCGCCTGGAGCTTGTTTGCACAGTGGGCCTTTTTCTTCCTTACCTTGCAGACGCGTTTCCTTCACGAAATGAACCCAAAGATAACCAAAAAGAAACGGTGATGGTTCTTTGTTCCACTAAGGAGAGCATTAAAGGGAGTTCCTATTCCCCACACTCTACGGCAGAGTTAGTCTGTAGTCCCCCACACCCAAAGCTGGTGCCCTTCGAGTGAGGGGGACGCTGGGCAGGTACACATGGCACTGCTCAACACTGTGGCGCAGAGGGCACACGCTGAGTCCCACAACGTCGTGAGCAGGTGGCCAGTCCACATACAGACCCCACTGGAAGATGACCAGTGGACAATAAAGGCATTGTAGAAATTGTGAGAGTGCAGTATTCATTCAGGGGGACCCAGGGTAATACCTTTTCCAGAGAAGGCGGGAAGAGCTGTTTGATTGCTTTCTCCTGGTCCGTTTCTGTCTGGTGCCACCCAAGGAAGGCATCTTATTAGCTACACTTTACTGAACAATAGCCCCACCTGGGATCTCATTTGAGCCTCCCTCCTTTAAGATAAGGATTATTACCTCAGTTTTATGAAGTGGATATTTCAGCTCAGAGAGATTCGCTCAAGGCCACGTGAAAGGTAATTATGCCAGCTGAGATGTGACGTGGAGCCTGGCAGATGGCAAACCGCAAAAGTACACTACAGGTTCAGAACTGCCCCTCACCCCACATCAAGACACTTGCGTGACTCTCAGTGGGCTGAGACTCACCACAGATAGGAGCGGAACCATGAAGCTTCCCTCCAGAGAAACCAAGTGACAGCCACCCCACCAGTATAAGACAGGGTGTCCCCTCTGACAGCATTCTAGATTTTGTTGTCTATGTAGTTACAAAGTACAAGATGATCTCCTACCTTTCAAATGGTGTCTTAAGCTTCTGTTTGTAAAAGCAAGTTTACAAAATGAAACATGAATGTTCATTAATTCTGAATTTATCTTCTTCAACTTCTTTGTCACCCAGGCTTGAGTGCAGTAGTATCATCAAACCTCAATGCAACCTCAAACTCCTAGGTTCCTGCCTCAGCCTCCCAGGTAGCCAGAACTGCAGACACCCAGCACTATGTCCAGCTAATTTGTCTTTTTTTAGTAGAGAGCAGGTTTTGCTCTTGCTCAGGCTGGTCTCAAACTCTTTTTTTTTTTTTTTTTTTTTGAGACGGAGACTCAAGCTATCCCCCTGGGTAGAGTGCCATGGCATCACAGCTCATAGCAACCTCCAACTCCTGGGCTCAAGCGAGTCTCCTGCCTCCGCCTCCCAAGCAGCTGGGACCACGGGCACCTG
>CAUYQV010136971.1:0-49689 GCA_963574575.1 Galagoides demidoff | reverse complement strand
TTTTTTGTTGCAGTTTGGCCAGGGCAGGGTTCGAACCCACCACCCTCGGTATATGGGGCCAGCACCCTACTCACTGAGCCACAGGTGCAGCCTCTTTATTTTCTTTCATTCTCCTTCCCTTCTTCCTTCCTTCCTTCCTTCTTTCCCTCTTCTTTTGGAGATAGGGTCTCACTCTGTTGCCTGGGCTAGAGTACAGCGGAATCATCATAGCTTACAGCAACCTTCAACTCCTGGGCTCAAGCAATCCTCTTGGTCTCAGCACCCCCAGCAGCTGGAACTACAAGGGCAAACCACAACACCTGCCTTATTTTAAAACATTTTGTAGAGATGGGGTCTGACTGTATTGCCTAAGCTGGTCTTGAACTCCTAGACTTGAGTATCCTTCCACATCAGCCTCCTGAGTAGCTGGGACTAAAGGTGTGTGCTACTATGATAGGCTTCAGACCTTATTTCTTTTTTTTCTTTTCTTTTTTGAGACAGAGCCTCAAGCTGTCACCCTGGGTAGAGTGCTGTGACATCACAGCTCACAGCAACCTCCAACTCCTGGGCTCAAGCGAGTCTCCTGCCTCAGCCTCCCAAGTAGCTGGGACCACAGGCGCCCGCCACAACGTCCAGCTATTTTTTGGTTGCAGCCATCGTTGTTTTGGCGGGCCGGGGCTAGATTCAAACCTGCCACCTTAGGTGCATGTGGCTGGTGTCTTAGCCACTTGAGCCACAGGCACCGAGCCTATATATTTTTTTCAAGACAGGGTCTCACTCTGTTGCTTAGGCTGAACTCCTGGCCTCAAGTGGTTTTTCTGCCTCCATCCCAAAGTGCTGGGATTACAGGCATGACCCACTGTGCCTTGCCCATCCCTATTTTTTATTCAGAATATTTTAAATTTTTGATAGATTGTACTGACATGGAATATCTTTAATTGTAATTTTAACAAATTGACACATTTTAGTTAAGAAATGTAAATTGTGGCTTGGCACCTGTAGCACAGTGGTTATGGCACTGGCCACATGCACTGAGGCTGGCAGGTTCAAACTTAACCCGGGTTAGCTAAACAACAATGACAACTGCAACAACAACAAAAATAGCCAGGTGTTGTGGCCGGTGCCTGCAGTCCCAGCTACTCAGGAGCCTGAGGCAAGAGGATCGCTTGAGCCCAGGAGGTGATGAAGTGAGACTCTTGTTTCAAAAACATAAAATAAAAATAAATACTCAAATTATAATGTGTAATTTTCTATCTTTCTCTTTCTTTAATTTTTGAGACAGAGTCTCACTCTGTGCCCTGTAGAGGTGTGAGTAATTTTTCTATTTTTAGTAGAGACAGACTCTTGCTCAGGCTGGTCTAGAACTCCTGAACTCAAGCAATCCACCCGCCTCAGCCTCCTGGGATGCTAGGATCACAGGCATGAGCCACTGTGCCTGCCCAATAATGTATAATTTTAGAAGTGAAAGTTATCTGCACTTGTGTTCTGAACATGAATAGACTTTTAAAAAACTTTCCCTTAGTGAGTTGCTGGTTGCACAGCAGTTGTGCTTTTAGATTACTGGAGAGTTTGTGGGGAAAAACGAAACACCAAAAAGGTCAACTTTGTTTAAACCTCTTTCTGTATTTGTAACCTTTTCTTCTGGATTCAGGGCTGAGAAGGAGGCAGGGAGCACTCAGAGCCTAACACTTACTCTGTCACTAGTGGGACCTGGACAAGGAGGCCCTGACCTGCTGCAGCCTCAGCCCGGCTGCCTGGTATTACAGTCCAGAGTCACTGATGAATGTCACAGCGTATCATTATAGAAGATGTTCAATTCATGATCCCCAAATATTTAACTGGGAACATCTGTTGCTATGAGACAGCAGCAAAATATTTTCAGAAGTCACCAGCTTCCTACTTTAGTCAAGAGCAGTGCAAACCTTCCAGCTAATCACACTGAGAAAGCCAAATGCTCGAGTCTAGTGTACACTTAGAACCAGCTGGAATCTGACTGACTGGGTGTGCTGTCTGTCCAGAGCCTCCTGCTGTTTTCAGTGTTGTCTTCTGCTGCACGCATGAAGTTGCAGACTTGGAGTGCTGCACTCACAGCCTCTCCTTGTGTAGAGGTGCAGTGGTTGTGCATGACCTCCAAGGACAAGGAGAACCCCAAGCCAACTAGAATTAGTCCTTCCCATGCCAGTGCTGCAGTCTGGCCAGGCTGCTGCCTCCTGGGTGTATGTGGTGGGCAATGACCATTTTGGAGTCTGCTAAGAGAAAGTGGCTGGGCATATGTCATGGGGCAGTGCCTGCAGCTGGGCAGGAAGAGAACCTCTGTCTGCATAAGAGACAGCAACCCCACCTGGGCATTGTGTAGGGCTTGTGAGAAACCCAACAAGGGAGCCGCCACTTAGAGGGCTGAAGTGCCCACAAGGCATGCTGCAAGCATGGCCCCTGTGGAGATAAGGGCTTGCCCTGCCAGTGACTTTGGTGCCTCTAACAGACCACATGGAGCAGAGGCAGTGGGAGAGTCCGTGCTCTCTCCTGACTGATGAGCGTGGGGCTGCAGACAAGTGCTGCCTCTGCTCTCTGGAAACTGCGGTGTATGGTATCTAGTGTGTTTAACCTTCTCAAGGCTAAAACAAATGTGGATCACTTAGGGTTCATCCTCGGGGCTGGAGGTGAGGGGTGTGCACTAGGAGCCTTGAAGCACCTGGGTGGGACACACAGTCCAGTGTGTCTTTGGGAGCTGAGGTCTCGCTGAAGGGGCCACTCTGCAGCCTTTTGAAAAGCTCCTTACCCTGGACATCCTTCGAGAAAGTCCCTGTACATTCCCATGTGTGTCATCATTTAGTAATTCCCATTACTGATGTCACTGAAAGTAATTTCTCAAAGGCATGTTTTCAAATTTTAATTTCTCCTTCAGTATCATAAAGTATGTCTTGGTTAAAATTTTATAAGCAGGCTCGGTGCCCGTAGCACAGTGGTTACTGTTCCAGCCATGTAACACCAAGGCTGGCAGGTTCAAACCCGGTCTAGGCCAGCTAAACAACGACAACTCCAACAAAAAATGGCCAGGCATTGTGGCAGGCGCCTATAGTCCCAGCTACTTGGGAGGCTAAGACAAGAGAATCACTTAAGCCCAAGAGCTGGAGGTTGCTGTGAGCTGTGATGTCATGGAACTCTACCCAGGGCGACATAGTGAGACTCTGTCTCCAAAAAAAAAAAAAAAAAAACTTATAAGCAATATATGATGTTGAAACTGAATTAACCTGACTCCATCCTTCAGAGACAATGTGTCCTTTCTTAATTGTATTTATTTTATTTTAATTTTTTTGAGACAGAGTCTCACTATGTTGCTCTCAGTAGAATGCCGTGGTGTCACAGCTCACAGCAACCTCTAACTCTTGGGCCTTAAGCGATTCTCTTGCCTCAGCCTCCCAAGTAGCTGGGACTCCAGGCGCCCGCCACAACACCTGGCTATTTTTTTTTTGGTTGTAGTTGTCATTGTTGTTTGGCCGCCCGGGCTGGATTCCAATCCACCAGCTATAGTATATGTGGGTGGTGCCTTAGCTATAGGCACCGAGCCCTTAATTGCATTTTTAAATGTGTCAATAAAGTTAAATTGTTTGCTTTTTGCTAGCAAGCTAACTAAAGCATTTTCGTGGTACAGGATTCAAAAGGGACCAAAAGGCACAAATTACAAATTCATCTCCTTCCCCCCAGGTGGGTTCTTACATCCATGCCTTTTAGATGGGACTGTGGTGGGATTCTACTCACACACAAGCAGACACACACTGACACACATGCCCCTGCCAACTGTACAACTGTTTAGTGCATTTTCTCCTCTCAGCAGTGTATTTTGAAAATCTTTCCATTTTGGACCCAGAGCTGCCTGGCGCTCACTGATGGCTCACATCAGCATTCTTTTGCACAGAAACAGACTGGCATGGATTTATTTAATCACTGCTATTAACAGAAACATTCAGGTTGTTTCACTTTTTCTTTACTATTACAAACTCCTCAGCTAATTTTATTTTTTGCTTGAGACAGAGTGTCACTATGTTGCCCTAGGTAAAGTGCAGTAGTGTCAGCCTCACATTCTCAGGGGGCTCACAAGATCCTCCTGCCTCAGTTTCCTGAGTAGCTGGGACTACAGGCACCTACCACAATGCCTAGCTAGTTTTTCTATTTTTATTTATTTATTTCATTTTTTAATTTTTATTTTAGAAGACAAGAGTCTCACTCCGTTGCCCAGGCTAAGTGCTGTGGTGTTAGCTTAGCTCACAGCAGCCTCAAACTCATGGGTTCAAGCGAAGCTTCTGCCTCAGCTTCCCAAGTAGCTGGGACTGTGCTGGCATCAGAGGGCCAGCACACAGCCACACCTAGGCCAGCAAGTCAGCCTTGGTGCTCCTTTGGGTGTACTTCCAGAAACAAGAAATGAATGACTGATGTAAATGAAGTAACACATTATTTTGCAAGTCCGGCAGTTTCCAGTTCTGCTTTCCACAAAACTGAGTTAGCTAACAGATGATTAGAAATATTTTTTAATCACTATTTGATTTTTGGTATATAACTGAAGATGAAAAAATTGTATGAGATGTAGAATGTCATTCTGTTTACAAATCTGTATAGATAGGATTTCTCAGTACATATGTGAAAATAAGAAAGAGGAATAGAATTGATGCCAAGCCTTGTTTTATCCTGCCAGTATTTAATAGTCACCCTTGGAAAAATGAGCAATTGAAAAATACATAACATTTTTTAGGACCTTGTAGTCATAGGAATTTAAAAACAATTAGTTTCAACTTATTGGATTTATTTCTGACTTTATATTGATTCCATAGGATAAGGGATTTGTAGTGTTTAATTTTTAGAAATTAAATTTCTATTACTTACAACTATTTGAATTTATGAAAATTAGATATCAACTTAAAAATGAATGTTCACAGCAATAATGTGTGAAGGCCACTGTGTGACAGGAATTTTGTTTACGGTGTCCAGAAAAAAACTAAAAAAAAACCCCTCTTCTCTGCTTTCCGGCTGTTTTAAGGTGCAATGCAGGCCTGTAATTGTTACACCTTCAACAAATGTTATCTCTAGTGTTATAATGGGACAAACTGAAAAGTAGGATTTTAAATTTAAGAGCCAGTCTTTCAGGTTAAAAATTTCCTCTGTGGGCAGCACCTGTGGCTCAAAGGAGTAGGGTGCCAGCCCCATATGCCGGAGGTGGAGGGTTCAAAACCAGCCCCGACCAAAAACTGCAAAAAAAAAAAAAATTTCTTCTGTAAAGTAAGGTGTAAATAAGCCTGTTGGCTAAAATGCACCGTTGTAAAGCCAGACTAAGTAGATCTCTTTCCAGTTACTTCGACTCTGGGTAAAATACAGAAACCTTTCAGGTGCTCCTCTCTGCAGCTGGACTGGAAACACCTTGAGGGCAGGAATCATTTCCTGTGAGTGTTTTAGAACAGGAGCAGAATAGTTCTCAGAACCTTCTGCGACAGTGATTCTGGATGATAGCTGAGGGACTCTATTAACATGGAAAAGTATGATTCTTTTGAAAAGAAGATACTTGTATAAATAGCACAAAATTGAGAAAGCTCAAGAGTTGGGAAGGTAACTTATTTTTTAATGTACACTTTTTGTCCCCTTTGAATCTCACTATGTCTAAGAATTACCTGTTTAAGAATAAGAATGAAGGGCGGGCACAGTGGCTCACACCTGTAATCCCAGGTGTGAGGCAGGTGGATCACTTGAGCTCAGGAGTTTGAGGCTAGCCTGAACAAAAGCCAGACACCATCTCTACTAAAAATAGAAAAATTAGCTGAGCGTTGTGGTGGATGCCTGTAGTCCCAGCTACCGGGGAGGCTGAGGCAAGAGGATCACTTAAGCCCATGAGTTTGAGGTTGCTGTGAGGTATATCACTGCACTTTACCCAGGCTAACAAAGTGAGACTCTGTCTCAGAAAGAAAAAAAAAATGAAATTACCAGATCAAAGCGCAAATGCAGCTTTAAAATTGGTAGGTATATTGACTTGTCTACAGAAGTTCTTCTGACCCACCTGCCAGGGTAGCGTTGGGGGATGCCCGTATCCAGGACCCCCTCCTTCTCATAGTGTCACACACAAGTGCTGGCAGTGACTGGCGCCAACTCTTGCTCTGTTGCAGGCCAAACAGGTGCGGGGAACAACTGGGCAAAAGGCCACTACACAGAGGGCGCAGAGTTGGTGGAGGCCGTCCTGGACGTGGTGCGGAAGGAGGCTGAGCACTGCGACTGCCTGCAGGGCTTCCAGCTGACGCACTCTCTGGGCGGCGGCACCGGCTCGGGCATGGGTACGCTGCTCATCAGCAAGATCCGCGAGGAGTTCCCTGACCGCATCATGAACACCTTCAGCGTCATGCCCTCGCCCAAGGTGTCAGACACGGTGGTGGAGCCCTACAACGCCACCCTGTCGGTGCACCAGCTGGTGGAGAACACGGATGAGACCTACTGCATCGACAATGAGGCGCTCTATGACATCTGCTTCCGCACGCTCAAGCTGACCACGCCCACCTACGGGGACCTCAACCACCTGGTGTCGGCCACCATGAGTGGGGTCACCACCTCCCTGCGCTTCCCGGGCCAGCTCAATGCTGACCTGCGCAAGCTGGCGGTGAACATGGTGCCCTTCCCGCGCCTGCACTTCTTCATGCCGGGCTTCGCGCCGCTCACCAGCCGGGGCAGCCAGCAGTACCGCGCCCTCACGGTGCCGGAGCTCACCCAGCAGATGTTTGACGCAAAGAACATGATGGCTGCCTGCGACCCGCGCCACGGCCGCTACCTGACGGTGGCCACCGTCTTCCGAGGCCCCATGTCCATGAAGGAGGTGGACGAGCAGATGCTGGCCATCCAGAACAAGAACAGCAGCTACTTCGTGGAGTGGATTCCCAACAACGTCAAGGTGGCCGTGTGCGACATCCCACCCCGCGGCCTGAAGATGGCGTCTACCTTCATTGGCAACAGCACGGCCATCCAGGAGCTGTTCAAGCGCATCTCGGAGCAGTTCTCTGCCATGTTCCGGCGCAAGGCCTTCCTGCACTGGTTTACAGGCGAGGGCATGGACGAGATGGAGTTCACTGAGGCGGAGAGCAACATGAACGACCTGGTGTCTGAGTACCAGCAGTACCAGGACGCCACAGCCAACGACAGGGAAGAAGCTTTCGAGGATGAAGAGGAGCTCGATGAATAGAGGAGCATCCCTAGCTCAGGTGCGGAAATGCACATGTTCTGTCTCAAGCCTGTGGCCTGAGTGGGCACTGGGCTGAACCCCTGGGTCCAGGCCCTCACTAATACAACAGTGTGGGGCTAACAATCACCTGGAACAAAGAAAATAAAATAGTAGAATTCCACCCCATCAGAAGCATGGACTGCACAGATTTCCTACTAGAGGACTCAAAAGAAGGCTAAAGAATCACTGGTGCCCTCCACATGCTCACCGCATCTGAGCATTAGCAGGGCGTTCACCCCTACCCAACACCTGCAGCGCCACAGTGCCAAGTGTGCAGCACGGAACATTGAGATAACAATTCATAATAAAATACTAAACCCGTGCCTTTGTGTCTTCCAGCCCTGTGCTTGTGGGACCCTGGTCACTGGTCTCTTGGGCTGACCGCCCTCCCAATCCTATTGCTAGAAGTGCAGAGGGAAGGGCTCTTCTTCAACTGGAGGTTTGGGGACAACCAAAACCTTCCGGAGCCTGAAAGCAGTGAGAGCACTACACATCCCTCCTGCCGCTTGGCAGCCATCCAGCCCTTCCCAGAGTCAGCAGTCTGTCACCTGGCCAAGTCAGGCCCTAGGCTGGGGATACCTACCCTTCTTGCCAGAGTAGCCACAAGTGATGCAGTTCAGTCTTCCAGGCAAAGCCGTGGTGTGGCAGCTGGGCCTGGCATGGATGGTGGAGAGCCCCTTTCTGTTGTAACCTGTCGCCACCGCTTTGTGGAAGATCTCCAAGTCAGGTTAGCTGCCCAGTCACTGGTATGGAACTTGCTGTTTCCAATGTTCTGGTCTGCTTTTTCCTGCCCCCTTGAGATTGGCTATGAAAATGTGACTGCTCCAGCCCTCAGCATGGGTGTGGCACGACACCTCCAGATGGGAGTGTTACACCCTAGTGTCAACCTCCTACTTTGTCTCTCTGGGACTTGACAATCACGCTGGGTGTGGCCTTCTGACCTGTCTGGGTGGGACAGAGACAAAAGGGTCTGTGTGTTGTCTGGAGCCCGGAGGGCTAGGGCTGCCCAGGGTGTGACCAATACCCTACTCTGTGACCCCAGCTTGACATTCATTGAGTGACTGTTTTGTATGCAAGTTCATCAATAAACACAGCAGCATGGCTTGAGTTGGGCACAGATACCATTTTACAAAAATCTGACCTACTTGTGAGACTACAGTAAAAAATAAGCCCTACCAGCTTACCACCCTCATCTACCCTGGAAATATGCTCAGCTGGACCTTAGGGAACAGGCTCTACCTCACCCCTCCTTGTCCAGACCAGGACACCAGGGCAGGACGGAGTAGCCTTACTCCACATTGGCAGCCCATGAAAGACCCAGAGCATGAATGAGACTTACCTCACAGAAAACTCAGGGTGATGTGGGTGCTGTCTGACCGGCCATCTCATGGGCAACTATTACATACCCTGAATCCAGCCCAACGTGCAGGGGCCCCTCCCTCAGCCCCCACCAGCACTCTGCAGGCACCTCCTACAGTGTGTGGAACAGGGTGCATAGAATGTCCCCTTGTCATCTGCTGTCCGTATGGAAAAGGCTCACTAAGCACCCTACAGCTGAGTCTTACTGCCTAGCACCAACTGCTTAAAAGCCACCTCCCTCAAGCACCACGTGAGGAGAGGTGCTCAGCATGTTACTCCTGGGGTCCTGGGCCCAAAGGAGATGCAGGTGGAGGCAGTGCCGAGGTAGCCCCTGTGCTCCTTGGACGAGAGTCTGTGGAGTTCCAGTGGCTGCTGCAGTGGCCCCTGAGGTAGCGGTATCATGTTTGGCTTGCGGCAGAGTGGCCACAGGACAGGAGACTGGCCCAGCAGTCAACAATACACAAGTTGGAATAACATCAAAGGAGACTGCTCAAAAAGTATTTAAAAATAACAAGTACATCCGGCACTTCCATGTCCAGGTGAACTCAGCAAATTCCCAAGGGTTTTATTTGGTTTGCAACACTGCAGGCTCCTGCCCTTCTGGAACCCCATGCAGCCTCTTTCTTGTAGAGAATAGGAGCAGCTCACACTCTGACCACTTCCAAGATGCGCAGGGGCCCCAGGGGACTCACTAGTTCAGTCCTGCTGTCGCCCTGGATAGAGTGGTGTGGCGTCAGAGCTCACAGCAACCAACTCTGGGCTTTCTTGCCTTGGTTTTTCTATTTTTAAGAGACGGAGGTCTCACTCTTGCTCAGGCTAGTCTTAAGCTCTTGAGCTCAGGCGATCCACCTGCCTCGGCCTCCCAGAGTGCAGGATTAGAGGCGTGAGCCACAGTGCCTGGCCCCATTGTCCCTTTTTTGATATCCAGGTGACGCAGAAACCCAGGAGATGTGACCAACGTCTGGTCACAACAGATCTCATAAGGACCTAAACCATCATAGACTCTTCTGACAACTCAGGGCTGACATACTTTCTGTGCTAGCTCAGTGAGCCACCACAAGACACACAAATCCACAATGCTCCTCTGTGGGAGCAGAGAGCCTGAGACAGAGATTTTGAAGGAGTCCACTCTATAAAGCAAGAATACTTAATGTCTTCACGTTTTCTCCAAGAACCCCCAACACAGAGATCCTTTGTGTGTTCAGAAAGAAAGCACAGTGTTTACATTTTATTTTTGATGTAAAGAAGCCATATTTACATAATACATTCATGTTTAAATATGTTACAGCTCTCTGTAGAAAACCATCAAGACAGCAACAAGTGATCTGGATTTGATCTTTAAAATATTAAGTCAAATTAAAACATTCTTATCCAGACTCTGATTTAATTCACAGCCCATTTGCAGAGGGAAACTGAAGAGAATAGCAACGAGTGGGTGATGAAAAGAGAAAAACACCCTCCCACACTGGTGGGAGTCCACGTCCCTGACTTGCCCTCACACCTCCAGCCAGGCCACAGGGACCAGCCTTCCTGGTGCTGGGCTCCACTGTTCCAGCTGCCATCTGGGAGCCCAGCGAGGCTGTGGACACTGTGAGTCTTCCTTGGGACCCTTGGAATGTCCCCTGCCATCCTTCTGTGACTTCCAAGGCTGAGGGTCAAGGACTCCTCTCCCCATCAGGTCAGCTGGGTCAGGGTAGTTGGCTAAAAACCACCTAGCAGCGCTCTCACTCTTCTGAAAGCCAGGACATGTGTGCAAACTGAAGTCAGCAGGACAGGCTAGAGCAGCTGCCCTCCTTGGATCTAGTTGGCAACCTTCTCCCCTGGGGGCTCCTCTTTCTCCTTCTCCCGCTCTTTGTTCCAGTCCTTAAGGCCTTCTGGAAGTGAGGTGTCCTCGTCCAGGCTGCCTGTCCCTTCCACAAATTCTTCATAAGTAGATTTTTCCGCAAATGGTCTGGGGCCCAAAAGTTCAACCATATCATTCTTATCTAATACTTCTTTTTCTAACAATAGAAGAGCAACCTGAAATATGAAAACTTACATTAAATACTGTTACTTAGCAAAGTCTATTCAAAAGTAATAGTGTTTTTATTTCTAAATGACCCCCTTCCAAAAAAGGACTTAAGATCTCTGAAAAAGATGTCTCAGACCTTAAGGTCACATAATTTTTGAATAAGATGCACAAATTACTGGAAACAACAAATATCCATCAGTAAGGGAAGGCCTAGACACATGTTCATACAATGCACATCTACACAGTAAGTGTGCACCTGTAATGAAGAGCAAGGAAGTTGTTTGAGATACACCTTGGAGACATGTTATTTCAATGAGAAAACCTAAGGTACATGTGTACAGTATGTTACATTTGCTTGTAACAGGTGAGAAGAATATACAGTAGAGCCTCCATAGCTGACCGATCTCCTATACTGACCACCTCCTTAAGCTGACCTAACTTTCATTAATGGGACATGTACCACATGTATGCATCAGTATAGTGGTCCTAGTTGACCACCTCAATCTTGACAGTTTGTTACAGCCCCTTGAGTGGTCAATTTACTGAGGCCACTATATATCTTTATGTGCTATTAAAGCAAAACAAGTGGGAGTCCATTAGCCTGGGGTTGCTTCTGTACTTAGAAACCTTCATATAAGCAAACTGGCACTTATCTTATTAGAGTTATCCCTTATAACTAGCCAATTGGTAATATAACTTGGGGCCTTCCACGGAGCTATACTCAAATAAGCCAAGTACCTAGCATTAACAGGTACAGACCACATACAACAGTGGTCCTATAATACCATTGTTTTTTTGTTTGTTGATGAAGGGTCTCTTGTTCATGCTAGAGTGCAGTGCTGTCTGCACAGCACACTGCAGCCGCCAGCTCTGGGCTCAAGTGATCCTCTTGCCTCAGCCTCTCGAGTAGCTGGGACTACAGGTATAATAGGCCACCATGCCTGGCTGATTTTTATTTTTTATCCTTACTTAGGCATTTATTTATTTTTTGGAGACAGAGTCTGGCTTTGCTGCCCTGGTAGAGTGCCATGGCAACACAGCTCACAGTAACTTTAAACTCTTGGGCTCAAGTGATTCTCTTGCCTCAGTCACCCAAGTAGCTGGGGCTACAGGCGCCCACCACAATGTCTGGCTGTTTTTAGAGATGGGATCTTGCTCTTGCTCAGGCTGGTCACTAACTCCTGAGCTCAGGCAATCCACTTGCCTCAGCCTCCCAGAGTGCTAGGATCATAGAGGCATGAGCCACCACACTCAGCACAGTTAGCTTTTAAAAAAAATTTTATGGAGATGAGGTCTTGCTTTTTGCCTAGGCTGGTCCAGAACTCCTGGCTTCACCTCACTCTCTCAGAGTGCTAGGATTACAGGCATGAGCCACCACGCCCAATACTGTGTTTTTACTGCACCGTTTCTATGTTTAGATACCACTGTGCACAGCTGTCAACAGCATTCAGTGCAAAGACATGCTGTACAGGTCTGCAGCCTGGACATCAGTGTGCTGTCCTATCTAGGTCTGTGTGGTACAGTCTGATATGCATACAACAATAACAGCATTTAACAGAAATTTCTCAGAATGTACCCCATCATTAAGCTACTCAAGACTGTAGTTTCTTTGCTTCTGTGCTCAACCAATGAAAACTCACTGCTCATGTGCTAGATGGAGATGCCTGATTCATAAACCATTCTTTATGTAAATAAGTTGTTACATTTACTTTGTCTAAAATTTCTTTTCTTTTTTCTTTTTTGAGACAGAATCTCCAGCTGCAGCCCTGGGTAGAGTGCCATGGTGTCACTCACAGCTCACAGCAACCTTCCTCTTGCCTCAGCCTCCCAAACAGCTGGGACTACAGGCACCTGCCACAACGCCCAGCTATTTTTTTTTGTTGTTGTTGCAGTTGTTGTTTAGCAGTCCTGGGCCCAGTTAAAACCCACCAGCCCAGGTATATGTGGCTGGAGCTGTAACCACTGTGCTATGAGCGCTGAACCTAAAATTTCTCTTTTAACTGTGCATATACATATACATAAAGAAATTCTTGAAGGATGCAAACTAATTTTTTTTTTTTTTTGAGATAGAATTTCACTTTGTCACCCTCAGTAGAGTGCCATGGCATCACAGCTCGAGTAGCTGGGACTACAGGCACCTACCACAATGCCCGGCTGTATTTTTTTGTTGTGGTTTGGCCAGGGCTGGGTTTGAACCCACCATCCTCGGTATATGGGGTTGGCACCCTAGTCACTGAGTCACAGGCGCCACCCATGGATGCAAAATAAAGTAATAAAAAGTGGGGGCAGAGTGGAAGAAAAGATGAAAATTGGGTGGGTGGTAAGTAAATTTAAAAAGTTAATTGAAAAAAAAAAAGACAAACAAGGGCAGAGATAGAAAACAAAGCCAGGAAGGTCTGTAAGCGGTTCTCAACCTGTGGGTCACAACCCCTTTGGCTGTTGAACAACCCTTTCCCCTTTCACAGGGGTCACCTAAGACCTTCGGAAAACACATATTTCCGACGGTCTTAGGAACCGAGACACCACTCTTCGTGTGGGGGTCACCACAACATGAGAAACTATATTAAGAGTCATGGCATTAGGAAGGTTAGGAACCACTGGCATATGAAAACACGCACCTTGAAGTGCTGGTCATTTGAAACCTCACCCCCCCTAGCATGTTAGCAGGCTATAAAAATGTGTTTCTAAGACATGTGATTGTTCATCACAGCTCAGTTTACAATGGCCAAGTGCCCATCACTCAGGAATGGATTAATAAGCTGTGGTATATGGATACCGTGGAATCCTATTCAGCCGTAACAAAAGAGGGAGATTTCACAGCTTTTGTATTAACCTGTATGGAGTTGAAGTGCATTCTTAGTAAAGTATCACAAGAATGGAATGGTAAGTATCCAATGTACTCAATACTAATATGAAGTCAGTAGACAAGCTAATTCACACCCACATAGGAGGTAAAATTCAATTCAATTCAAGTTGGGGAGGAGGGAGAGGAAAAGAACAGGAGGGGGTTGGTGTGCTCCTACTTCACAGGCACAATGTAGGGGTGTATGGCACACCTTTTGGGTCCAAGACAGAACTACAAGATGGACTCTGCGTAATACATTCAAATACTGTGACCTGGTTGTTTGTACCCCCTCGTTAACCTGAAATTTAAAAAAAAAAAAAAAAAAAAAGAAAGGCAATGTGTTCATGGTGGTGAGTGATGGTATGAAGACAGAAAGAGCAGAATCTCTGTTAGGCCATCTGACCAGCATAAATAAAATGAAGCATTTAAGTTATAAACTAATCTCATAAATTGCACTTAGTTCCTTTGCTAACACCTTACTTACAATTTTGTTAGGGAAGATTTCAATAGTTGCAAAAGTAGAAAGAATGGATAACCAACCTCCTGTAACTATTACCAACAATGATCGACATAGAGCTATTTTTGTCTCATCGACTCCCTCACTGACATGAGGAAAATCTCAGATGTCCTAGCATTTTATCCATGTTTGTCTTTATGTCTACGAGATAAAGGTTCTTTAAGAAACCAGAATCATATACTGCTGATTAATTTTTAATCAGTTTGTTTGCATATATAAGATGTGGAAAAATAAAAGCTTTAGGGTTCCCTCTTAGATCATCTTTAATTCTCAATTTGCATACACGTATACACACAGCTGTGTAACACAGCTGGGGGCAACCACTTAAATTTCAACAATACATTTTATTTAACTCAATATATCCAAAATATTATATCCATATGTAGATATAAACATTACTGACATAGTTTACATTCCTTTGTTCATACTAAATCTTCAAAAACCAGTGTGTACTTTGACCTCCCACACCAGGGAGACATCTCAATGCACAGCATCTCTCAGTGCAGACTGGACAGTGCTCAGTGGCCACAGGGCTGCCAGGCAAGACAGCATTGGCTAGGGGGTCAATGGCAAGGGCTCCACAGACAGAACATGGGGTCCTCCTGGCTCTGCCACTTAACCAACTCAAGCAAAGTTATGTGATCTTGCTATGTAAGTTCCTTCATTTGAAACTGTAACAATAGGATAATAATGGCAGCTACCACATGAGGTTGAACAGTTTTTAAAAAGTTAGTGGGCTCGGCGCCTGTGGCTCAAGAGGCTAAGGCGCCAGCCACGTACAACTAAGGTGGCGGGTTCGAATCCCCAGCCCGGGCCCGCCAAACAACAATGACGGCTGCAACCAAAAAATAGCCGGGCGTTGTGGCGGGCGCCTGTGGTCCCAGCTACTTGGGAGGCAGAGGCAGGAGACTCGCTTGAGCCCAGGAGTTGGAGATTGCTGTGAGCTGAGATGCCATGGCACTCTACCCAGGGGGACAGCTTGAGGCTCCTGTCTCAAAAAAATAATAAGAATAATAATTTGGGTGACAAGTGATGATATCATTTGCCAAAAAAGGCCTGCACTGTGAAGGATGGGTAGTGGTCCCACAAGACAGAGAGGTAGGAAGCAATGTCTTCAAATTGTACAAACTAGATAGTAGATTCTTTAAAACCTTTGAGTGGAGTTACCCATTGATATAATGGCCTGGGTATCAGAAGAGAAAGCCAGCTATAGAGATAAACAAATTCAGGAGTCATGAGTAAACAACATATAACTAAAGCCTGTATGTTAAATCACCTGGGGATTGAGGACAGAGTGAGAAGAACAGAAAAGCAATGATGGAACCCTTACAAACACCATCACAGAAGTCAATAGGGATAGGTTATCCCTAAAGAAATCTTAAAAGGAATGGTCAGGGAGATGGATGGAAAACCATGAGGGAGTAGTATCGTCAGAGTCTGAGTCTTGAAAGAGATTTAATGCTGAATAAGGTGTCATCTATGTCAGGTCACAGAAAGGTCAACAGAGTCATAAAGTTTTCACCAGCTGTTGCAGGTCAACTTTGAGTCTAGCTAGCACAGCTTCGATGGGGACTACATGAACGTCCACTTTAAGACAGGTGCTACTTGCACTGGATGCCATACTAATCAGATCATATTTGAATATTTTTTCTAGTTCTAGGCATTGTGGAGTGTAAAGCACTAATTGGAAGAGGAAGCCATTGTATAAGAGAATCCAAGAGGCATCAAAATTAGTAATGGAAATAGAAGATAAAGTAGAAAATTTAGGGAAACCCAAACAGATCAGCTATATTACAGAGAAAGGAAAACAACAAAATCAAGAGGGAGAGGGCATAAATGTAGGATGATGTACATGCTTTTAACCACAAGACTGACAGGAGCTAGGAATACAAGGGGACCCCTTGTGGGGTTAGGAGTCTCAGCATAGCACATCCTCCACTCTGTCGCTCTAGCAAAGGACTCCTTCACAATGCAAATAGCATCAGGAGGAAATTCTCATGAAGCAAACCACAATTGGTTGCAGAGGCTTCCATGTCCTAGGAGAGAGTGCTTTCCACATAAAAGGATTACCTTGAACCTGGGCACTCACGATACACCCTGGGTTGCTGCTTCTCCTACTCAACTTGGTGTTAAGTAACATCATGTGGTTACAAATTCACATTGTCCTGAATAGTTTTCTCTCACATTACTCCCCGAAGGGAAACCTCAGGACAAGGATATGGAGGGAGCTCAGTATAAGGGTACAAAGGGATCCAGGCACCTTTACTCCCTGGAGAGCTCCCCTGCCCTTCAGAGGGTGGGCCCACTCAGAGTTGGCAAGAAAGCATGGTCCTTTTCCACTCTGTCAGGAACCTATGAATAGGGAATTCTTAGAAGGCAGCAACCAAGAGAGTTGCAAGGGTGGGGATAGGAAGAGTCGAGACTAGAAACCATCACTGAAGAATAAACTAAGTGAACTAAGAATAGGTAACCACAAAAGGACTAGAAAACAAAATGATAGCTATGCTGAAATAATTGATAAATATAGTCTTATTCCTTGTGGATATACCAGAAGGACAAAAGATACTGGGAAGGCCATTTCTCCACTTTGATACAAGGAGCAACTTTCTAATTTACCAAATCTTTCCTAAAATGGAACAGAATGCATCCCAAAGTCAATAGACTGTCTAGCACAGAAAGCATAGACCAGAGGCTGTGTAAATATTATTGTAAATGGAGATGGTTCATTCCCTTGGCCTCATATCTCCACCTGGAGATACTTTAGTAACACTATAAGCCTCTTTTCCACCTGTCATTTCTAGGAGAAGAGGAGGAACATACTTGATAGGGAATTGAGAGAAAGAACCAGGCCTGTATCTCAGCTCCTGCTCGACCCCGCCCTAACCTGAATGCAGGATACATGTACCCTGATCTGCCCTCAGCAGCACATGGGAGGCCTGCAGTTGTCCAGCTTTGTAGTGACTGAGGGGTGAATCTAACTGATTCAAGAATGAAACAATGTAGTACTAGCCTTGGTCAGTGATCTTAAGCAATAGTTCCCTATAAGCTGTATCAGATAATATTTGATCTCCATCTATTTACTCCTCAATTGGTAAAACCTCAAGAATATCTTTGAGGGTTCAGCACCATAGCACAGTGGTTACAGCATTTGCCAAGTGCACCAAGGCTGGCAGTTTCAAACCTGGCCTGAGCCTGCCAAACAACAGTGACAACTGCAACAAAAAAAACAGCCAGGCATTGTGGTGGGTGCCTGTAGTCTCAGCTACTTGGGAGGCTGAGGCAAGAGAATTGCTTAAGCCCAGGAGTTGGAAGTTGCTGTGAGCTATGACACCACAGCACTCTACCAAGGGCAACAAAGTGAAATTCTGTCTCAAAAAAAAAAAAAGAATATCTTTGAGAAATATCGCCCCAAGAAAGAGGTGGGACCACATAACTCTAAAATTAGTCTATATAGACAATTCTGTGACTATGACTTTTCAGACACTTCTAGGACCTTCTAATGTAATGCCTCGTTGATATCTCACATTCAATGTATCTAAAATTCTTTTTCTCTTCCTCTAAAACCAGCTACTCTCTCAACATTGCTGCACATCAAAAGTACCTCTGGCCTCACATTCATTGAGATTTAAAATGTTAAAGTTTCCAAATGGTAGGGAAATCTGAAATGTCCCTATTATTCCAAAGCAATAACTGCATCATGGAGTGGTGACCAAACTTAGCCCTGACCAAACTTAGCAAGAGTATAAAGAGAAAAAGCCAAGGTCAATACTGGAGTTGCAGCCAGAAAGCTGGGCAGCACAAGGAACCTATCACAAGGATAGAAAAATAACTCCCACAGAAAAGAGCCAGGAATGGCACGCCACAAAAGCCAAAAAATCGCATTTAAAAGAGAAGCAGAATCAAATGCAACTAAAAGAACAAAGAAGACAAGAAGTGAGCATAGGCGATTGGATTTGATGATCAAGAAATTCCTGGGATCTTGATGAGACCATGTTTGTAATGATGGACCTGAAAGAGAAAAACCATTTTATATTCAATTATTCAACTAATATTTATTGAGCATCTAGAGGTGGTGAATTCAAAGCAGGTAAGGCACTGTCCCTATCTACAAGACATGTATAGTCCAAGAGGAAAACAGAAAATAGGTCATTATAACAGAATAAGAAGTACCTCAGGGACTCTGGGAATAGGAAGGAAGGGTAACTAACCAGGGCTGAGGGAAAAGGCAAAAGATCAAAGGTAGCCTTTCTGGAAAAGATGATATCTGAGCTGGGTCTGAGCAGGGGGTGAGTCAGGCAAGTAAAAAGAGAAAGGGTCCCTACACAGAGAGTACATGATGCGTAAAGGCATATGCCAGAGTGAGTGCCTTGCGCTTGGGTAACAGAGAGTAACTCTGCATGGCTACAGCCAACAGCTACTATGAGACCATGGAGCGTGAAACTGAGATGTAGTAAGGGGCTGAACATGAATGGCTTTGTGCAGCGTGTTAAAACTAATGGGGAGTCCAGGAAAGATTTTAACCAGGAATATGACATGAATATTTAGGATATGAGAAAGACAATTCTGATGGGCAAGTGAAAAATGAGTTGGGAGTTCAAGGTCAAGAGTAGATGCTGGAAGACATATTAAGTAGCTTTGATAATAATGTCACTGATAGATGAGTGCCAGAGACAATAGAAAAGAGAAAGATATATGTACACCATGGAATACTACACAGCTGTACTTTTCTTAAATACTACAAGGACCTCAGAACCTGTTTTCCTTGATTTTTCCCCTTCCTTATAATCCACAGTGTTGTTGTTGAATATTTTAGTTATACTTTATTTTAAAATACCCATAATTATTTATTACTTTTCCATAGTCAGTCCTTATTTATATTTACCTAAATATATTCACATCATTTTCTCATAATTGCTTCCTGCATTTTTTTTTCTTTCGAGGTTTTTTTTTCAATTGTTTTTTTACTGAAATATATCCTCTAGTAATATTTTAGGCTAAAATCTAGAAGCAGGGGGGTTTTTTTGTTTGTTTTTTGTGAGTATCTTATTTCATTCTTGTGTTTTGAATTATAAGTTATCTGAGTGTTGGGATGTTCCTACTACTTTGAAGACCTATTGTCTGATACCTGTTGATATAAATAGGAAGTCTGCTCAATAAATCTCACTCATCTTTTGATTTATTTTTCATCCTCAAATCAAGTCTTCTCCCCCCAAGAGTATTCATATTTCCCTTCAATTATAGAAAGTTCTCATCACCTTTCAGTTATTCTTTCTCATTCTCTACCCCCACCCCAAGAATTTCTATAGACCTATGCTAGTTCCCTCTCCATGCTCTTAACTTTCCTGACATATCCTGTCTCTTTATTTTTCTTTGCTCTGCTCTGGGTAACTCATTCTTGTTTTAAAGTTTTCTAATTAAAATGCAATGTTTAATTGATCCATTTTCATTCCAGTGAACAAATATTTACCATTGGTAGGTATTTTGGTAATTTGTTTTTCAAATCCATGTTTTGTTTAATAGCCTTTGTGCTCCAGCTGCTGTATGCCTCTCTGCTATTTCACTGTGGCATCTATGCTTTCTGTCATCTCCTTAAGTACTTTTAACATATTTGTTTTACAATCTCTTTTAAATTCTTTTATCATTTCATGTTCTTGGATGTCACATCTATTTTAGAAACGTCTGCCTCCCTTTCAGAGTGATTCATTTGCTTTCATAGTTGTAATTTTTTTCTATGATCTTATCTTCACCAGTGGCTATTTTTATGTGTATGAGAGATTCCTGGGTACCAAACTAAAGTGGTGAAAATGTTCCTAAAGAGCAGTTTTTTGCCTCTGCAGTAGCCTTGGAGTTCCAAGGTTGAACCAAGTTTTTGCACTAATTCCTTAGTTTGGGGTTTCTGTACCATTTGTGTTTTGTATTTTAAAGATCTGCCTACTTTTCACCAGACTTATGTTTCTTTGTTACTGATAACTCATTTTTTATATAAAGTTCCAGTGTAACATCATATTATAATAAGGTCTTGAGGCTGACAGGAAAATCCTTGGGCTCAAATACCATTTTAATTGTTGTTCTGTGGGGCTTTGCCAGTTTCTCTGAGTCTCAATTCCTCATCTGTAAAATGGGGATGCTAAGAGAACTTATTTCATAGAATTGCTATGAGTAGTAATCTGAAAGCATGGCAGCATCATTAATATATGTCAATAAACTCACATCTTCCCACATGTTACTTGAGGACAGGCTAATATTACCTGTGGTGAGCGTGGTGGCTTGGATAGGACAGGCTGATGACAACTCGTGTGTGGGTCTGGGGTCTTGAACAAGGCTGGCTCTTGGTGCTGTTCCCATAGCCTGTGGACAAGCCCTAAACACCAGAGGCTATCCCAGGGCTTAAAGGACAGGCAGCAACTAGCAATTGATGGGAAGGTCCCCTGCTTTCTAAGCTTGGAGATAGCCATGATGGGAGTCCAGATGGGGCAATAGGTCAGCCTTAGTTGTTGGGGGAATTCCCAGGTTAGATGCGGTATAGACCAAAGACAGGAAGCAATCACAGAGGCTGATTTTTCATTCTTTTTGTTTGTTTATTTGTTTTTTTGAGACAAGGTTTTGTTCTGAGCTCAAGAAATCCTCCTGCCTCAGCTTCCCAAGCAGCTGGGACCACAGGTGTGTACCATCACGCCCCAACTTTTTTTTTGTATAGATGGGATTTTACTGTTGCTCAGGCTGATCTTGAACTACTGGCCTCAAGTGATCTTCCAGCCTCAACCTCCCAAACTGCTGGGGTTCCAGGCATAAGCCATAGTGCCCTAGCCCATAGAGCCTTCTTTACCAAGGGAGAGCTGGTTATTTAGGAGTCCACTGAATTGCTCAAACTTTTTTTCTGTCTCTTCACTGAGGGAACCACCCATGTGGCAGTTGTATGTCCAGATGCAGTGGCCATTGCAGTGGCTCCTGCACTTCATGATGTTGGAGTAATCACACTCCACAACCTCATAGTTGGAGTTAATGACAACTTGAAACAGGTATTATCCAGGGGATACATCAGTAATGTTGATCCAATGGCAGTCGATGTCATGGCGGTACATGTCCCAGCATCCCATGATGATGCCCTGCTCACGAAACGTGGTGGACTCGTAGTTCTTCTGGATGTCAGGCTGGTTTACTCTGGTCTATCTGTGAACTCCTCCACCTGGGGATGCACTGCATGTTCATTGGGGAAACCTCTGGCATTCCCTGTTCAGCTTAATGTGTGGGAGTGGTCTTGTCTCTCTCCTCTGGAGCACTGGCAATTAGAGCTGAGATCTAATTTTTTTTAAGTAAAACCAACACCATTTGTCCAGGGATGAATGAAATTCAAATTCTTTCCTGCTTTTTCTGCACATAAGCTAATTGGTACTGTACCCAAATATTTTTCCTTGTTTATGGTCAATTTTCTCATCAAATTGTCAGGGGCTTGTCCCTTTATATGCTGTATCTTAGTGTCTGGAACAGTGCCTGACCAATTGTGGTACGTGAGTGAACAAGGCAGCTAATAAATGGATTATAGAGGAATGAGACTCCAAAAGGACAGATGGTCTCATGAAAACGATGCTTGAGTTTGACTTTGACTTTGAAGGATGAAAGGAAGTAAAATCAATGATTGTGCCTATCTATCTATCAGATTAGCCTGGGAAACTTGGTAAATAATGGTACCATCTACTGAGATGGAAGTTATATTCAATGTTGTGTAACTGAAGAGCTAATTATTCTTTAATTATCTTCCATAGTTGTTACAGCCTCAACAATTAGATTTTAAGTCTCCTATTTCCCTTAACATAGGCAAACACAGTTGGAAACACTATGTTCACATGTAATTGATTAGTTGATTCCATCTCTATCAATTAATAGCTCTGTGACTTTTGACAAGCTACTTAACCCTCTAAGTCAATCTCATCTACAAAATGGATCTAGTAATTACTAATACTCACTGAGTTGTTGAGAGAATTACGTGTGGCCCTTAAAACAATACATGGCACAGACTAAGTGCTCAGTATTAGCTCTTACTATTCTTTTGAGAAACACATCCACACCCCACCCACTGCATCCAGTCAAACAGGAATCTTATGAGTTACTCTCTTCTTAGTTTGCTCAATGGAAGGTCACAATATGTTTCAAAGGTACCAAATACTTGAGCTGACAGAAAATCCATGCTGGTATAAAAATTCCACTCCATGTTGAATGTCTTAAGTGGCTTTTTGCTTCTCCAACCCTGAAACTTAGGAGACCAACAATTAGCAGATATTTATTGAATGCCTACCTTGGGCTTGTCTGCTATGATATTAAAGAGGACCAGTTAGACCCAGTTCTCACTTCTGTTATACTAAGCCATGCATTTTTTTTTTATTTAGATACAGTGAATAAATATTTTTCACTGTGACCAAATGTACTTTGTTACTGCTCTGGTCCTCCTGGGTCTTGCTGGACAGATTTCAGATTAGCTGATGTCATTGTTGGCTTTTGTGAATTGTGTCACTATGGCATCCCTCTTGTATTATTAGCCAAAGACAGAAAAACAGTAACTTGGAGATAGCCTCTATTCAGATTTATTTATTCATTTTTCTTTTCTTTTTTCTTTTTTCTTTTTTTTTTTTTTTTTTTTTTTTTTGAGACAGAGCCTCAAGCTGTCACCCTGGGTAGAGTGCCATGGCGTCACAGCTCACAGCAACCTCCAACACCGGGGCTTAAGTGATTCTTTTGCCTTGGCCTCCCAAGTATCTGGGACTACTGGCACCTGCCACAATGCCTGGCTGTTTTTTGGTTGTAGTTGTCATTGTTGTTTGGCAGGCCCAGGCTGGATTCGAACCCATCAGCTCTGGTGTATGTGGCTGGCGCCTTAGCCGCTTGAGCTACAGGCCCCAAGCCAACTCTATTCAGATTTAATCAGATCAACTTTTAACAGCAGAAATTTATAGCTGTTGGTACCCATTTATTGAGAAAGAAGATAACTTAATAATTTTCAATAAAAAGAAATTACAAGCATAGATTATCTGGAACATTCTAATGTGTTAAATAAAATTCCTACATCTGCAGAGAACTGGATATCATGAAAAGCTTTGCCTCTGGAAAAGCAACATGATACAGTGGAAAAAGCATTGGGCTCAGATTACCAGGGTTGGCCGTGACCAGAGGAAATGCTCAACCTTGGCAAGCCTCAAATATTTCCTTTGTAAAAAGAGAATACTAATTCCTATTCCTTTATAGGGATGCTGTCAGGGTTCAGGGAAATAATAATTACGAAGGAAATGGGAAAAGTGCAAAATGCTGTACAAGCCTATTGATGTGTTAAGGTTTGAACATGTGTTCAATGGGAAAGACTTTAGGAGAGGGAGTAAATAAAGTTCCTGTGCAAGGTACTCTTTAACTAGTGTCTTTTCTAGGTTACTTACAAACTGTCTTGTTGTAAAAATAGCAATAACCAGAATAAAACTAGTAATAGCTAATATTTAATACCTACTGCAAAGCAGATGCTGGTGCCAACTCTTGCATACATCTTTTCATTTAACACCCACATGATTACTAATACCATTTTATAGAAGAGAAACAAGCTCACAGTGATTAAATTACTTGTCCATTCAGTTTGTGGTCTACAGAACCAGGATTTTAAAAAGGTTGACGCTAGAACTTGTGAGTTTAATGCGTCATAGCTTTATAGCTAGATCCTATAAAGTGTATTGGGGTTTGCCAAGACGTTTTCAGTGGAGTTACTTCCCTGGCATCTCAGGAGTTTGTTCCACTTCTCCTATTGCCTGCTCACAATTTCTCTCCTGTCCCTACTACATGTGTTTTATGCTATCCTACAATTACAGGTATTACAGGCTACATGGGTTTGGGTAACACACGCTGCACAAACAATATTAAATTAAATTATTACTGATTTAACAGAGGTAGGTGGATAAACACATTCACAGCACCACCCTTGTCCATACAGTCATTCAGGTCCCCAAGCTGAGGGTCGCCCTGCCCTCTTCAACATTTGGCATTTGAGATTGTCTCTGTTCTAGCCAATCAGAAGGGAAAGAAAGATGGAGGCACTTCCTATAGGACACTGTCTCTGAATTCGATTGGCTGGCACTCTGTTACTTAGCCTTTCCAAGAGAGGGCTGGGAAATGTAGTCCCTCTTCTGGCAGCTGTGGTGTGACAGCTAAGCAACGTGTAAGGGGCTTTTCCTTGTCTTCAAAGGCTTAAAATTATCCCTATGCCAAAGTGACATTTTGGGGTGGCATATCTGATTCCCTCCCTATGTTTTCTCTCCAGTATAGTATTTGAGTCTATAGATCAGCAAAGAGAACAGACATCATAATAATATTTAGGTCTTTAAAAAACTCTGTCTCAAATATTCTACAATTTTTAGTGTACAAATGTTCCACATTTTTGTCATATTTGCCATAAATTTTTCATGTTTGATACTATTTTAAGTAATGTTTTCATTTCAATAATTCACAAATTTTCAGTGAACAGCTAGATATGTCTGCCACAGAGATCATGATTACTGCAGGTGGTATTTCATTCTTGAAACTTTATTTCTTTGAGTTTCTTTAATTGGGTCTTGTAGTATGCAGTGGGGGGTTATGGACTAGGGGGAAGTTTTATTTGGTAAAACATACCACCTACTTCCCTGTTTCCTGTTGTGTTAGTATATAACTTACTATATGTGACAGTCTCAGTGGGGCAGATTCTCCCTGTGACTGTTCCAAACCTGATCTCACCTTTTCAATGGGCTCTTGGCTTAATTGCCTGATCTTTTTCTTTCCTCTAAGAGTATTTGATTTAATTTTTTTCACTACTGTTATATAAATTTATTGCATTTCAAGTACACAGAACTGGACTAATCCTAACCCTCAGTTTATTACATGCTATCATCCACAGGCTTTGGCAAAAAGTTCTATTTATTTGCTTATTTGTTAATAACAAAATTAACCATGAACCTCTACTGATATGAAAACTATATGACAATGACAATAACATAACTGCAATGAATTTTCTCCCAGTACCATCCCCCTTGCCTCCTACTTTCTATGTAATCACTATCCTGGACCTTATGTTTATTATCTTTTTGCTTTGTTTTTATTTAAGTAGACTTTGTTTTTCAGAGCACATTTAGTATCACAACAAAATTGAGCTGAAGGTACAGAGATTTCTCACATTTCCTCCTCGTATATAGTCTCCTTCTTTATCAATATCCTTTATCAAAGTGGAATTGTTATAATTGATAAACCTGCCTATGTTAGTATATCATTATCACCCAAAATCTGTGGCTTATGTAAGGATTAACTCTTAGTTTTGTACATTCTAAACATTTAGGCACATTTATACTGACATGTATCCACCATTAGAGTGTTCTCACTGCCCTAAAGATGCTTTCTAGTCTTCCTATTTAGGTTTTCCCTCTGGAAACACTGTTCTTTTTGCTGTCTTCATAGCTTTGTCTTTTTCAGAATGTAATAAAGAATCATACAGTATGTAGCTTTTTCAGATCAGCTTCTTGTACACAGTAGTAGACACTTCAGTTTCCTCCATATCTTTTCATTGCTTCATAGTTCATTTATTTTCATTGATGAATAATATTCCATTGTCTGACTGTACCATTGTTTCTTTATTCATTTACCTCCTGGATATCTTGGTTGCTTCCAAGTTTTTGGCAATTACTAATAGAGCTGTTAGAAACATCAATGTGTAGGTTTTTCTGTGGATATAAGTTTTCAAGTCATTTGGGTGAATGCCAGTGAGTGTGACTGCTGGATCTTATATTAAGAATACATTTAGGAGTGGCACCTGTGGCTTAAGGAGTAGGGTGCCAGCCCCATATGCTGGAGGTGGTGGGTTCAAACCCAGCCCTGGCCAAAAAAACTGCAAAAAAAAGAAAAGAATACATTTAGTTTGTAAGAAACAGCCAAACTTTCTTCCTAAATGGCTTACCATTTTGCATTCCCACAGCAAGGAATGAGAATTCTATTGTTCAGCATCCTACCCATAATTTGCTATTGTCAGTGTTCTGGACTTTAGTCATTCCAAGAGGTGTATAGTGATAGCTTGTTTTAATTTGCATTTCCCTAATGACATATGATGTAGACCATCTTTCCACATGCTTATGCCATCTGTGTAGCTTCTTTGATAAGTGTATAGTAAATATGGCTCATTTTTTAGTTAGGCTATTTATCTTCTTATGTTTTAAAAATTCTTTGTGTATTTTGGATAACAGTCCTTTATCAGACAGATACTTTCTCTCAATCCTTTTCTTTTGATTCTCTTTGTAGTGTTTTTCACAGAAAATTTTAATTTTACTGAACATTTTTATTATAAATGAATGCTGAATTTTGTCAGATTTTTTCTGCCTCTATTGCTATGATGATGTGACATTTCTCTTTATTCTATTGATAAATTACATTACATGGTTTTAAATATTAAACCAGCCTTGCTCAGCACCCATAGGTCAGGAGTTAGGGTGCCGGCCACATACATCAGGGCTGGCAGGTTCAAACCTGGCACAGGCCTACTAAACAACAATGACAACAACAGCAAAAACAAAAAAATAGCCAGGCGTTGTGGCAGGCACCTGTAGTCCCACCTACTTGGGAGGCTGAAGCAAGAGAATCACTTAAGCCCAAGAATTTGAGGTTGCTGTGAGATATGACACCACAGCACACTACTGAGGGTGACATAGTGAGACTCTGTCTCAAAATATATAAAACCAGCCTTGCATATACATGCATGACAAATCCCACTTGGTTGTGATGTATAATTCTTTTCATACAATGTTAGATGTGATTTGCTAGTATTTTTATATTGAGGATTTTTGCGACATGAGACATTTATGTTTATGAGACATTGATCTATAGTTTTCTTGATAAGTTATTGTTGAATTTTGGTATTAGAATAGTACTGGCCTCATAATGAGGAAATATTTAATTTCTTTTGAAATGTTTGGTAGGGCCTACCCATGAATACATCTAGCTCTGGTACTTTCTTCATGTTATCAATTATTGATTTAATTTCTTTAATAGCTATAGGCCTACTCAAATTATCTATTTCTTTTTGTGTGAGTTTTACTTTATTACATCTTTCAAGGAATTGGTCTAGTTCATCTAGGTTGTCAAATTTTGGGGCACAGAGTTGTTGATATTATTCCTTGATTAGCCTGTTACTGTCACAGGATCTGTAGTGGTATCCCCTCTTTCATTCCTAACATTAGTAACTTGTGTCCTCTCTATTTCCTTAGATTGCCTGGCTAGAGGCTTATCAATTTGATCTTTTCAATTAAAAAAAACTTTTGGTCTTACTGATTTTTTTCTATTGATTTCTTCTCTTTACTTTCATTGATCATTTTATCCTCTAATAATAAATGAATATTTATTATTTCATTTACTTTAGATTTAATGTGCTCTTTTTTTCTTATTTCTGAAATTAGAAGCTTTAAATGACTGATTTTAGATCTTTCTTCTTTTTTGATATTTCATTCAACATTAATTTCCCTCTAAGTAGTGCCTTCACTGCATCCCACAAATTTTAATAAGTGCATCTTTGTTTTTATTTAGTTCAAAGTGACTTTAAATTTGTCATGAGATTTCTTTTTTAACTTATGTGGTTTTTTGTTTGTTTGTCTTTGTAGTTTTTGGCTGGGGCTGGGTTTGACCCCGCCACCTCCAGTGTATGGGGCTGGCACCTTACCCTTTTGAGCCACAGGTGCCACCCCTTAACTTATGTGTTATTTAGAAGTATATTTTTTAATCTCATGTATTTGTTATTGTTTTGTAATCTAATCTTTTTGTTATTGATTTCTAGTTTAATTCCATTGTCATCCAAGAGCAAACATTATATAATTTCTGTTCTTTCAAATTTGTTAGTTATATTTCCTTGGAAGAATGTGTATTCTGCTGTCATCAGATAAAGTGGTCTACAGTTGTCCATTACATACAGTTGATTGATGGTGTTGCATTCAACTGTGTCCTTACTGATTTTCTGCCTGCCAGATCTGTCCATTTTTGATAGGGGGGATATTGGAGTGTCCAACTGTATTAGTGGATTTACCTACTTATGACTCTGAGAAGAAGCTGAATGGGTTCTTACCTTTACTCCTCAATAATTCTACCAGTTTTTTCTCATGTATTTTTGTCTCATGTGATTTTAAGTACATACATATTAAGGATTATTATGTCTTCTTGAAGAATTGACCTTTTGTCATTACATAAGGCCACTATTTATTCCTGATAATTTTCACTACTCTAAAGTTTTTTTCTGTCAAAAATTAATATAGCTACTTAGGTTTTCTTTGGGTTATTAACATCATACATCTTCACCCATCCATTTATTCTTAATCTATATGTGTCTTTATAGTGGGTTTCTTGTAGAGAACATTTAGTTGGGTCTTGTTTTTTGATCTGCTCTGACAATCTCTATCTTTTAATTTGTGAATTTAGACCATTAACATTCACAGTGATTATTGACATAGTTGTATTAACATCTATCATATTTGTTACTTGTTTCTATTTGATGCCCTTGTTTTTTGTTCCTATTTTTATCTTCCATTCATTTTCTGCCTTCTCTGATTTTAATTGAGCATTTTATGACATAATTACATGTTTTCTCCTTTCTTAGCATAACTGTTAGACTAAAAAATAAGATTTTTTGCTATTTTTAGTAAAATTAGTAAATTGCCCTGAAGTTCGTAATATATGTTTAAAACTAATCCAAGTCTACTTTCAAATAATACAGTACTGCTTCATGTAAAGTACAAGTACCTTATAATAACAAAATAATCCTTATTCTTCCCTCTCATGTGTTGTAACATTGTTGTCATTAATTTCACACATATGTAGGCATATATGAGTGCATATATATAGAATAAATAATTAAATACATAATACATAATTAAATAGAGAATACATAATTAAATAATTATTACTATTATTATTTTGAACAAACTATTATCCATTAGATCAATTAAGAATAAAAAAAATTTTATTTTACTTTCACTTATTCTTTCTCTGATGCTTTTTCTTTATGCAGATTTGAGTTTCTGACTTTATCATTTTCCTTCTCTCTAAGAAACCTTCAATATGTCTTATAAGGCAGATCTACTAACAGAACATTTCCTCCCTCAATTTTTGTTTGTTTGAGAAAGGCTTATTTCTCTTTTACCTTTTTATTGTACATATTTAAAGTGTACAATATGTTTTGACATATAGTGAAATGATTATCATAGTCAAGAAAATTAACATAGTCGTCATCTTACATGGTTACCCTTTTTCATAGCAAGAAGACCCAAAATCTACTCTCAGCAAAAATCCTGAATACTATATATTGTTACTAATTGTAGTCCTCATATACATTAAATCCCTAGATTGATTTATCTCACGTTTGTAACTTTGTATCCTTTGACCTTTCTCTCCCCATTTCCATTTCCTTCCCCGTTGCCTTAGTAATCACCATTTTATTCTCTATGTATTCAACTTTCCTTTTTAGATTCCATATATAAGTAAGATCATGTAATTTTTTTCTCTATTTCTGGCTTATGTCACTAAGGGAAAGTCCTCTACTTTCATCCATATTGTGGCCAACGTTCGGATCTCCTTTTTAACACTGAATAATATTCCTTTAATATCTCACAATTTCTTTATCCATTTATCCATTGGTAGATACTTGTTTATGTTTTTATTGATAGTTATTTATGTTTGATTTTATGAATAATGCAGCAATGAACATGACTGTATATATCCTTATGAGGTGTTTAGTTCATTTCCTTTGGATATATAGCCAGAAAGAGATTACTGGGCAATATTGTAGATCTATTTTTAATTTCTTTAGAAACTTCCATACTGTTTTCCATAGTGGCTGCATGAATCTACATTCCCACCAACAGAGTAAAAGAATTTCTTTTTGCCTTCACCTTTGTGAACACATGTTATATCTAGTCTTTTGGATAATAGCCATCCTAACAGATAGGAATGATACCTCATTGTGGGTTTGATTTGCATTTCCCTGATAATTCATGATGTTGGACACCTTTTCATATACCTGTTGGCCATTTTTACGTTGTCTTTGCAGAAATTTCTATTCAAGTCTCTTGCCCATTTTTAATCAGTTTATTTATTTCTCTACTACTGAGATATGTAACTTCTTTACTTTTCTGATATTAACTTCTCATCCAATTTACAGTTTGAAAATATTTGCTTTGAATTTGGAAGTTGCCTCTTTTCATTCATTTTGTTGATTGTTTCCTGTGTTGCACAGAAGACTTTTATGTACATTTTCTTACCCTAAAGCTTTGTTCTGAGTGAACAGAAACCTTTTAGTTTGATGTAGTCCTATTTATTTTTTCTGCTTTTGCATTTTTCCTGAGCTTTTATCGTGATATCCAAAAATCATTGTCAAGTCCAATGACAAGAGGTTTTTCTCCTAAGTTTTCTTTAAGGAGTTTTATGGTTTCAATTCTTACATGTAAATTTTCTGTCCAAGTTAATTTTTGTGCATGGTATGTGGTGTCTAATTTTGATCTTTTGCATGTGGGTATTCCATTTCCCTAGCACCATTTATTGAAGAGACTATTCTTTCCCTATTGTGTCTCTGGCTTCCTCTCTTTCACTTTTCAATGATAGTTTTTCTGATACAGATTCTCTCAACACTTTAAATATTTCACTCCAGCCTTTTTTTAAAAATTTCAAATTGATATGAGGGTACAAATGTTTAGGTTACATTGTTTTCACTGCTAAGGTAAAGTTCACATTGTAGTTGAAACCTTCACCCAATGGTGTGCAATATACCCTAACATTTTGCACATTAGGTAAGAACTTGCCAATCACGCTCCCTCCTCCCCTTTCCCCATTCTCTCCTCTCCTCTTCCCCTCACTAAAATATACTTGCATTTTTCTTTCATGTGGATGTGTAGTTGTTTATATATTGGTTTCCTATTAGTATTGGGTACATTGGATACTTGCTTTTCCATTCTTTTGATACTTTACTAAGAAGTATGTGTTTTAACTGCACCTAAGTAAATACAAAAGATGTAAAGTCTGTATCCTTTTTATTGCTGAATAGTACTCCACGGTATACATATACTACAGTTTGTTAATCCATTCATGAGTTGATGGGTGCTTGGGTTGCTTCCATGGCTTGGCAATTGTGAATTGAGTTGTAATAAACATTCTAGTGCAAATGTCCTTGTGGTAATTTTTTTTTCTCGGTACATACCTAGTAATGGGATTGTAGGATCAAATGGAAAGTCTACTTTTAGTTCTTTGAAAATTCGCCATACTTTTTATCCAGAGAATTTATATTAGTTTGCAAGCCCACCAACAGTGCAACAATGTTTCCTTCTCTATATACGCATGCCAGGATCTGCAGCTGTGGGATTTTGTGATGTGGGCTATTCTCATTGGGAGTTAGGTGGTATCTCAGAGTGGTTTTTATTTGCATTTCTCTGATGATTAGAGATGATGAGCATTTTTTTATGTTTTTCTTGGCCATTTGTCTGTCTTCTAAAAGAGAAATTTCTGTTCAAGTCTCTTCACCCTCTTATTCATGGGGTTGTTTGCTCTTTTCTTGTTGGTTAATCTGAGTTCTCTGTGGATTCTAGTTATTTAGTGCTTTGTCAGATTCATAGCATGCAAAAATCTTCTCCCATTCTGATGGACATCTATTTGCTTTAGTTGTGGTACCTTTAGCTGTGCAGAAACTTCTTATCTTGATTATGTTTCATTTATTTATTTTTGATATTGCTGCAAATTGACAGGGAGGATCTTCCTCATAAAATAGTTTCCTGGGCCAATTTTGTCAAGAGTTTTTCCCACACTATCTTTTAGAATTTTTATTGTTTTGTCTTACATTTAAATCTATTATTTAAATTATTTCTTATACAGGTGGTTAATCAGTTCTCCCAGCACCATTTATTAAATAGTGATTCTTTTCCCCAGTGTGTGCTTTTGTTTGGTTGATTAAAGATCAAATGGTGATATGTGGCTGGGTTCATCTCTGGGTTCTCTATTCTATTCCATATATCTATAGCTCTATTTTTGTGCCAGTACTATACGTGTAGTATTTGTGCCTCCAGATTTGTTTTTCTTTCTTTTTTTTTTTCTTGTATACATTAATGCATTTATGGGGCTATTTGGGGTTTTTTCTGGTTCCATGTGAAACAAAGTGTTATTTTTTCAAATTCTTCAAAGTATGAAGCTGGTGCTTTGATGGGAATTGCATTAAATCCTTAGATTGGGGAAGTAAACATGAAATGTGAATCCTCAAGCCTTCTGAAAGTTGGCTGGAGCGCCTGCTGTGTCTTTAGTTGAATTTCCACAGCTAGGTACTGCGACCCTGGAGAGTAACAAAACATACAAAAGCACAAACCCAAACCCCACTACCAGCATAGGCTGACCTTGAACTCCCAGCCTTAAAGGATTCTCCTGCATTGGCCTCCCAAGATGGTAGGATTAAAGGTGTGAGTTACCATGCCCAGGTCCAGCATACTTTGCCCTCCTTTTAAGAAGTCTTAGTGTGGAGGGTGGTGGAAGTAAGACTGCAGACTGCAGCCAGCTTTCCACAGAGGCTCCCATCCAGAAGGAGAGTTAAAAGACAGAAATTTAGCAAGTAAGCCAATGGTTTGGAGCTGAGCTAAGAGAGAAGGTTGAAGAACGCATATCAACCCTGCTGAAGCAAGCTGTGACACCAAAGATACAAACAAAAGGTACTGAATCCGTCCCCAAGCAGACTAGAATCCCCTCCCCCATGAGAAAGGCTCTCAGGAAACTCCATACAAACAAGAAATCAGAGTTCAAATGTCCTCCCATTCCATCTCACAGGAGAGACCCTCTAAAAACTGGACCTCCTACCCATACTAGGGTGCATGGCACTCTCCTGCCAGGCATAAAACTGTATATATTCTCTACCTGCAACTCTGAACTCCCAGAACTCACCTCCACTCTCACTTCAATGTCTGGAAGCCTATCCCCCATGGAGTCCAAATTCTTGGGCATTTTCTCAAGAGAGGTGTGGACAGAGGAAGAGCCCTTGCTCAGCTGTGCTGATTCTGTGGCATGGGAGTAAGTAGAGGACGGTCAGCTGAGAGGCAACCATACAGAAGTGGTGGTGGTGCCCCCAGGCATAGAAGAACAGCAGCAGCGGGAACAATAAGGCTCACCGCCCTGGGGTGGCTATCCCGGACAGACTTGCCCTGTCTCTCTGGGCAACCAGAGGAAGCCAGGCACCTTATCTGTTGACAGCTACTGGCAGATGGATCTGGGACATGAGTAAAGCAGACTTCCTGGGAGGGACTGAGCCAGAGGTCTGCTTTACTGAGGCTGAGACACACCTGGCCCCCAGGGGATCATAGCTGAGATAAAGGCAGGCAGGCAGAGGCAGGAACTGACAGCTCAGTGTGAACTCCAACTGCTTGCCACTGCCCAGAACTGAGTCATTAACTCTGTCACCTCAAGCAGCATCTGATAACCAGGACAGAAACAAACTCTGCAAAGTTGTGCTGTTCTGCCAGCAACATCAATCAGGGGTGGGGCTAGAACTGAGTGACCTGCCCCAGCATCCATTAAACCCCCTAAGTTGTCAGGCCTCACCTCCCCCTGCCAGATAGTGGCCAAGAACAGAGACCTGGCTGAAGAGACATAGATCTCTCTCTGACCCAGATAGGCATAAACGCCTGGGGTGTGAACTGGGTCACAACTCCAGCCCCACTGGGGTTACCAGTGACTGGGAGTGACAGAGGTGCAAGTTGGGGAAGGAGGAATCAACCTACCTAAAGACTAATTTATTTGCTGGGTTGGTCCTTCTGACCTCATGGAGCACTGGAGGCAGTCATACCTGAGCTTCCAGCAGATCCCTGCTATCTAGTTTCCAGAGACCTTTTGAACTCCCCCACCTGAGACCAGTGCTGACTGGGACAATTGATTTGGATCTCTTGAACTGGGACAATCACCTGAGGACTATCTAGAGTGCTGCCCTGGGTGTGTGGTTGTGGGAAGGTGTGATTTTCATTTTCCAATTGTTGTCTGGGGAGGGCAGGGTGACCTAATTGCTGGTATTTCTTCACAGCTAAGACTTCAACCCAAAGTAACTGATTTACTAGGATGGAACAGAGACCAGCTAAAAACAAGACAGAGAAACTTAGCCCCACAAAACCAAGGAGGCCCTTAGTTTCTCAAGCCATAGCACTATACAGGTCCTTAGCAAAGCTCTAGGATAAAAGCCAAATGGTGGAAATTAAGCATGGGGCAGAATCAGCAGAGAAACTCTGGTAACATGAATAATAAGAGTAGATCAACACCCACCAAGGAAGGACATAGCAGATGCAACTGAAGACTCCATCCATAAACAGACAGCTAAGATGTCAGAAATTGAGTTCAGAGTCTGGATGGCAAATAAGATCAACAGAATGGAGGAAAGGAGGGAATCAGAATTTCGAATTATTCAAAAGATGTCTCAATAATTCAATGATTTCAAAGATTAAAATGACCAAAGATTTGGACACATTGAGGCAAGAGTTTGCAGGCCTCAAAGATCTGAACAATATGGTAGAATCCCTTGCTAACAGAATGAAGCAGGCAGAAGAAAGGATGGCTGACATTGAAGATAAAACTTTTAAACACATCCAAGTGCTCAAAAGGAAGAGAAATGGTGAGCAAAAATGGATCATTCTCTCAGAGAGCTCTGGGAGAATTCAAAGAAAACTAATATTTACCTTATAGGAATCCCTGATTGTGATGAAGTTGCTTCACAAAACAGAGGCTGTTCTTCATGAAATTATGAAAGAGAACTTTCCAGATATGCCAAGAGATTCTGAAATTCAGATAGCAGACAGTTTCAGAACCCCAGCATGACTCAACCTGAATAAGACATCCCCCAGGCACGTCATAATTAACTTCACTAAAGTTAATATGAAAGAGAAAATTTTAAAAGCAGCCAGATGTACAAAAACCATAACCTACAAGGGGAAGAATATTAGAATGACTGCAGATCTCTCTGCTGAAAGCCTTTCAGGCTAGAAGAGGGTGGCCATCGACCTTTAACCTCCTAAAACAAAACAACTTTCAACCCAGGATCCTGGTTCCAGCTAAACTGAGTTTCATCTATGATGGAGAAATTAAATACTTTAATGACATTCACATGTTGAAGAAATTTGCCATAACGAAACCAGCTCTCCGGGAAAGTCTCAGACCTATTCTCCATAATGATCAGTGCAATCAAAAGTAGTGGAGGAAACCCAGAAACTTTTGGTCAAATTCCAACTTCCACAGTGGCAAAAGGATTAAAAATGTCCACTGGAGTTTAGAAAAACTCAAAACCCAAAATTTTACCAGGCTTATCAATATTCTCAATTAATGTGAATGGCTTAAATTGTCCTCTAAAGAGGCACAGGTTGGCTGACTGGATACAAAAACTCAGGCCAGATATCTGCTGCATACAAGAATCTCATCTTACATTAAAAGATAAATATAGACTCAGGGTGAAGGGATGATCATCTATATTCCAGGCAAATGGAAAGCAGAAAAAAGCAGATGTTGCAATTTTATTCACAGATATGATAGGTTTTAAACCAACAAAAGTAAAGAAGGATAAAGATGGCCACTTTATATTTGTTAAGGGCAATACTCAATATGATAAATTCTCAATTACCAATATTTACGCACCCAACCAGAATGCACATCAGTTTATAAAAGGTACTCTAATTGGCATGAGCAACTCGATCTCTCCCAGCTCCATCATAGTCGGAGATTTTAACACTCCTTTAGCAGTGTTGGATAGATCTTCCAATAAGAAGCTTAACAAAGAAATCTTAGATTTAAACTTAACCATCCAACATTTGGATTTAACAGACATCTACAGAGCATTTCATCCTAACAAAACTGAATACACATTTTTCTCATCAGCTCACAGAACATGCTCCAAAATCGATCACATCTTAGGTCACAATTCTAACCTCAGCAAATTTAAAAGAATAGAATTATTCCTTGCATCTTCTCAGGCCATCACAGAATAAAAGTTGAACTCAATAACAACAGATTTCTGCAGACTCATACAAAAACATGGAAGCTAAATATCCTTATGCTGAATGATAGGTGGGTCAGAGATGAGATTAAAAAGGAAATTACCAAATTTTTGGAACAATAATGAAGACACGAATTATCAGAACCTCTGGGATACCACTAAGCCAGTCCTAAGAGGGAAATTTATAGCGTTTCAAGCCTTCCTCAAGAGAACAGAAAGAGAGGAAGTTAACAATTTAATGGGACATCTCAAACAACTGGAAAAGGAAGAACATTGCAATCCCAAATCCAGCAGAAGAAAAAAAAATAGAGCAGAATTAAATGAGATTGAAAACAAAAGAATTATACAACAGATCAATAAATCCAAAAGTTGGTTTTTTGAAAAGGTCAATAAAATAGATAAGCCTTTGACCAACCTAACCAGGAATAAAAGAGTAAAATCTCTAATTTCATCAATCAGAAACAGTAAAGACGAAATAATAACAGACCCCTTAGAAATTCAAAAAATCCTTAATGAATATTATAAGATACTTTATTCTCAGAAATATGAAAACCTGAAGGAAATTGATCAATACTTGGAAGCATGCCACCTTCCAAGACTTAGCCAGAAGGAAGTGGAAATGTTGAACAGACCTATATCAAGTTCTGAAATAGCATCAACTATACAAAATCCCCCTTAAAAGAAAAGCCCAGGACCAGATGGCTTCATGTCAGAATTCTACCAAACCTTTAGAGGAACTAGTACCCATACTACTCAACCTTTTCCAAAATATTCCAAAATATAGATAAAGAAGGAATACTACCCAACACATTCTATGAAGCAAACATCACCTTGATCCCCAAACCAGGAAAAGACCCAACAAGAAAAGAAAATTATAGACCAATATCACTAATGAACATTGATGCTAAAATATTCAACAAAATCCTAACAAACAGAATCCAGCAACACATCAAAAAAATTATATACAACCAAGTAGATTTTATCCCAGGGTCTCGAGGCTGGTCAACATATGTAAATCCATAAATATAATTCATCACATAAAAAAATTAAAAAACAAAGACCATATGATTCTCTCAATTGATGCAGAAAAAGCTTTTGATAATATCCAGCACCCCTTCATGATCAGAACACTTAAGAAAATTGGTATAGAAGGGATATTTCTTAAACTGATAGAGGCCATCTACAGCAAACCTATAGCCAATATCATACTGAATGGAGTTAAATTGAAATCATTTCCACTCAGATAAGGAACCAGGCAAGGTTGCCCATTATCTCCACTGCTATTTAACATTGTAATGGAAGTTTTAGCCATTGCAATTAGGGAAGAAAAGGTGATCAAGGGTATCCATGTAGGGTCAGAAGGGATCAAACTTTCACTCTTCCCAGATGATATGATTATATATCTGGAAAACACCAGGGATTCTACTGCAAAACATTTATAAGTGATCAAGAAATATAGCAGTGTTTAAGGCTACAAAATCAACACTCATAAATAGGTAGCCTTCATATATACCAACAATAGTCAAGCTGAAAAAACAGTCAAGGACTCTATTCCATTCATAGTAGTGAAAAAGAAGATGAACTATTTGGGAGTTTACCTAACAAAGGATGTGACATATCTCTATAAAGAGAACTGTGAAACTCTAAGAAAAGAAATAGCTGAAAATGTTAACAAATGGAAAAACATACCATGCTCATGGCTGGGAAGAATCAACATTGTTAAAATGTCCATACTACCTGAAGCAATATATAATTTTAATGCAATCCCTATTAAAGCCCCACTGTCATACTTTAAAGATCTCAAAAAAATAATACTTCATTTTATATGGAATCAGAAAAAACCTCAAATAGCCAAGACATTACTCAGAATCAAAAACAAAGCAGGAGGAATCATGCTATCAGAACCCAGACTATACTGTAAATTAATAGTGATCAAAACAGCATGGTATTGGCACAAAAATAGAGAGGTAGATGCATGGAACAGAATAGAGAACCAAGAGATGAACCCAGGTACTTACCATTGTCTGATCTTCGACAAGCCAATTAAAAACATTATGAGCGGGGAAGATTCCTTATTTAACAAACAGTGCTGGGCAAACTGGCTGGTGACCTGTAGAAGACTGAAACTGGACCCACACCTTTCACCATTAAGTAAGATAGACTCTCACTGAATTAAAGATTTAAACTTAAGACATGAAACTATAAAAGTATGAGAAGAAAGTATAGGGAAAACACGTGAAGGAATCGGCCGGGGTGAAAATTTCATAAGGAGGACCCTTCAGTCAATCAAAGCAACATCAAAAATACACTACTGGGACCTGATCATACTAAAAAGCTTCTTCACAGCCAAGAATACAGTAAGTAAGGCAAGCAGACAGCCCTCAGAATGGGAGAAGATATTTGCAGGTTATGTCTCTAACAAAGGTTTAATATCCAGAATCCACAGAGAACTCAAGCATATTAGCAAGAAAAGAACAAGTGATCCCATCTCAGGGTGGACAAGGGACTTGAAGAGAAACTTCTCTGAAGAAGACGGGCAAATGGCCTACAGACATATGAAAAAGTACTCATTATCATTAATCATCAGTGAAATGCAAATCAAAACTACTATGAGATATCATTTAACTCCAGTAAGATTAGCCCATATCAGAAATCCCCAAACCAGAGATGCTGGCGTGGATGTGGAAAAAGGAGAACACTTCTACACTGCTGGTGGGAATGTAAACTAATATGTCCCTTTTGGGAAGATGTTTGGAGAACACTTAGAGAACTAAAAATAGGCCTGCCATTTGATCCTGCAATTCCTCTACTAGGTATATATCCAGAAGACCAAAAATCACATTACAACAAAGATATTTGTACCAGAATGTTCTTTGCAGCCCAATTCATAATTGCTAAATCGTGGAAGAAGCCCAAGTGCCCATTGATCCATGAATGGATCAACAAACTGTGGTATATGTACACCATGGAATATTATGCAGCCTTAAAGAAAGACGGAGACTTTACCTCCTTCATGTTTACATGGATGGAGCTGGAACATATTCTTCTTAGCAAAGTATCTCAAGAATGGAAGAAAAAGTATCCAGTGTATTCAGCCCTACTATGAAACTAGTTTATAGCTTTCATGCAAAAGCTATAGCCCAATTATGGCCCAAGAATATGGGGATGGGGGAGAGGGAGGGGAGGGAGGGGGAGGATGAATAGGGGGAAGGTGATTGGTGGGACCACACCTATGGTCCATCTTACAAGGGTACTTGTGAATCTTTCTAAATGCAGAATATAAATGTCTTAACACAGTAACTAAGAAAATGCTTAGTTTTGAACATGAAGGCTATGTTAACCAGTTTGATGAAAATATTTCAAATTGTATATAATACTAGCCCACTGTACCCCACAACTGCATTAATGTACACAGCTATGATTTGATAAAAAAAAATCTGTAGATTGCTTTGGTTCTGAGGAGAAGTTGAATATAATTCTTATCTTCGCTCCTGTATAGTTGAACGATTTTCTTTTCCTCACTTGCTTCTTTCAGAATTTATTCTTCATCTTTGATTTTCTATGGCTTGAAAGTGCTATATAGAGGTGTAATTTTTTTGGCATTTATCCTCCTTGGTATTCTCTGAGCTTCCTGTATCTTTGATTTGATGTCTGACGTTAACTTGGGGAAATTCTTAGTCATATTTGTTTCAGATATTTCTTCTATTCTTTCCTCTTTCTCCTCTTGAAATTTCATTGTGCACATGGTATGACTTCTGTAGTTGTCCCACAGTTCCTGGATATTCTGTTCTCTTTTTTTTTTCCATCATTTTTCTTTTTACTTTTCAGTTTTGGAGGTGTCTATTGAGATATCCCAAGGCTCAGACATTCTCTCCTCTGCCATGTGTCCAGTATTCCTATAAACCCATCAAAGACATTCTTATTTCTGCCACAGTGTTTTGACCTCTAGCATTTTTTTCTTTTTGGTTCTTTCTTAGAATTTCCCTTACTCTCCTTATTTAGGCCATCTCTTATTTCATGCTATCTACTTCATCCATTAGAGACCACAGTGTACTGATCACAGTTGTTTTAAATTCCTCATATGATAATTCTAACATATTTGCCATGTCTCTTCAGTCTATGATTTTTTTTCCCTTTTAATATGACTCATAGTTTTTTTTTTCTTGATAGCTGGATTTTTTGTACTAGGTAAAAAAAAACTGCTAAAAATAGACCTTCAGTAATGTGGTGGTAAGGTGCAAAGGAAGGGGAAGTGTTCTATAATCCTATGAGTAGGTGTCCATCTTTCAGTGAGCCTGTGTCAGGACTGTGAACTTCATACATGCTTCTTAGCCCCTCACTCCCCTTTGGTGGGACAGGATAGCTAGAGTGGGCTGAAGTTGGGTATTTCCTTTCTCCTACAGAAGGCTAAAGGGAGCAGGTTGGATGTTTCTCTTCCCCCCAGGTCAGTTAGGCTCTGATAAAACCCCAGATGGTCAGGCTCTAGTTAACAAGTTTCCCTTGACGGCAGTCCTTGAAAAAGAGCAAAATGCTCTGGTGTATCTTACAGTGGTTCCTTTTTTCCTTCTCCTACCAGAAGCATAGGGTATTTTTCTCTCATATTCACTGTGAGGACCTGGTTAGGCTCCAGGAAGTAAAATTTACAAAAGTGAAGGGTCCCACATGACTGGGTCCCCTGGAGTTCTACCTCTCAGACATGTATCCTCTGAGCCTCCAGCAATTTATTAATTATAGTTCAAGTTTTCCTATCCTAGCACAGATCCACACAGGGGCTTTAGCTCATAGATTTCTGTTCTGGTAAGTTTTGATTCTTCGTATTTGCCTATCAATCTCTCCAACTTGGGGTGCAATTGTTTTCTTTCTGACCTCACTTCAGGATGGTTGATTTTTCAATTTGTTCATCTTCTTACTTGTTAGGATGGAATGATGACTTCCAAGCTTCTTACATGCTGGGCTAAAAACTATCTCTTTGAAAATACAGTTTTATTACATTTATATTTCTTTAAAACTATGTAATTTAGTTTTTTAATCCTATAAAAAGAATATTATACTGTGTGTGATTTTCTGGGCCTCATTTTTTCTTAGCAATACCCTCTGTATTGCTAAGATTCATTCACCTTTTTTGTACCTAGTTGTAGTTAAGTTGATTTATGTATAAGATTCCTTTCTGTAATTCTGCTTCACTGAATTATTCATTTTTCCTGCTGATAACTTCTTGGCTTGTTTCCAGGTTTGTGCCATTACAATCAGTGCTACCATGAAAATTCTTGAACACATCTCATGGTATATATTTGCAAGAGATTCCTAGGAGTAGAGTCAGTAGGTCATGAGACTGTTCAATTTTATGACATAGTGCCAAACTGTTTCCCAGAGTGATGGTACCATTTTATACTCTCCCCAGCAATGCCAATAAAATCCTGTTTATTTATATAGTATAAATCAAGTGTTTTTCAACCTTTCTTCTTTTTATCTCATTGTACACTTGAATCTATATTTAAACTTCTGTGGCACACTTAAATTATGTTGATCCAAAAAAAAGAGTTAAAAATATACTTACTATACTTTAAACTTCTTTCGAAAATAATTTAATTAATGATTTAAAAAAATTTTTGCAGTACACCCGAGATCTCCTGCTACAGTACATCAGTTGAAAATCACTGCTGTAGATACTCAATTTTGTCAGATTTTTAAGTGAATGACTGTAAAAAAATCTTAGCATAATCTTTATTTTTATTTCCTTATTACGAATAAATTTGAATATTTCTTCACATGTTTAGTGCCATAAAATACCTATTCTTGGGTCTCTTGTCCATTTTCAAGTTATTTATTTCTAGAAATTCTAGGAATATTTATGTATTTTTTATGCCAATGCTTTGTCAGAATTGTGACGCTTTTTCTAATAAGTAACTTGATTTTCTACTTTTTTAAAGGAAAATTTGAACACAAATTTGTAGTTTTAATATGTCAAATTTAAACGTTTTCACACTTTCTATATATTAAATTCTTCCCTGCCCCCTACCTAATGTGAGAAACATATTCACCTTTTTTTTTTTTTTTTGCAGTTTTTGGCCAGGGCTGCGATTGAACCTGCCACCTCTGATATATGGGGCCAGCACCCTACTCCTTTGAGCCATAGGCACCACCCACCAATGTTTTTTACTTAATATTTTAGGCAAAATATTTAAGAACTTTTCCCATCTTAAGTGACATCTGTATATGTAAATCATACAGACCCAATTTCACCTGTTTCCTTGTGAATAACCATTTCTCCCACCGACCTAGCATGACACTTACACATCTGTATCTCTGAACTCTCTTCCCACGCCTTTAGTCACATATTGTCCTTTAATAAAGTTTTATATTTTTTTGTGTGTATTATTTGATTTTATTTTTTTTAAGTTTTATATTTTTTATCAGTCCTTTACCTATTTCAATGTTCATTTCTTGATATTTGATATGTTGACACTATTTTAACTTGACTCTTCTAAAAGACTGTTACATATTTGAGTTGCATGTTGAGAATATATGGAAATGTAATTGATCATATCTTGTTGTTATGTGGGGATACCTTGAATACTCTCCTGATCTTTAATTATTTGTCTATAAACAATCATGTCATTTGCAAACAATGACAACTTTATGTACTTGGTTTTTTTTAATCTTTGTGGCTTTTATTTTACTAAAACCTAGAAAAAGTAAAAGTGGACCATGTGTCTCGGCACCCATAGCACAGTGGTTACAGAGCCAGCCATATACACCAAGGCTGATGGGTTCGAAACCAGCCCAGGCCTACTAAGCAACAGTGACAATTGCAACAAAAAATAACCAGGCACTGTGGCAGGTGCCTGTAGTCCCAGCTACTTGGGAGGCCGAGGCAAGAGAATTGCTTAAGCCCAAGAGTTTGAGGTTATTGTGAGCTGTAACACCATGCACTCTACCCAGGGTGACATAGTGAGACTCTGTCTCAAAAAAAATAATAATGAGAAAATAAAAGTAGACCATCTTTTATTTTTCATTTAATTTCTAATATTTCCCCATTAGGATGATATATAGTTTAGATTTTTAAAATCTATCTTTTGTTAGATTAGATTAAATATGTTTTCTTTTATTCCTAATTTGCTAGGTTTTAAGCTCCATGTTCAAATGTACTCTTAATTGTTCATTTTTTTAAAGTTGTATTTGTGAGATTAAAGAACGGTAAGTTGCTGGAACGTAGACTATAACCCCTTGTACTTTAGATTAGGGACCAAGGGAAGTGAAGTGGTGTTGTCTTAGATCACACAACAGTTTACAAATAGAGTGGAATGCGAGTCATGAGGCTTTATCACCTGTGCTCCTTCTACTCAGTCAAGTGCCTCAACGCAGAAAAATGTTCATCTTACAAAGTAGCAGGGTCATCTGTATGACCTTGTTCAAATACGATTAACAAATACAGCTTCTTTTTGTGATTCCAGAAAATGCAATTGGGGAAAAGTGAAAACTGTGTAATTTCCTTACACCACAAATGCTTGTGTAGTTTGTTTTCCATACCATCAATGATTTGACATTTTTTTTGTCCCTATTGTGTATCCAGGGTTTCTATTGCAGTATTTTAATATGAACTTGATTCTTAGTTGAAATATATTTCTTTCTACTATTTTTTTTTTGACTTCTGAGTAGAATGGTTGGAGGAAAGGAAATAATGAAGACATCAGGGGTTAAAATAAGCAAACAATCATTTACCTTTTTTTTTTATTAAATCGTAGCTGTGTACATTAATGCAATCATGGCGTACAATGTGCTAGTTTTACATACAATCTGAAATGCTTTCATCAAACTGGTCAATATAGCCTTCATGGCATTTTCTTAGTTATTGTGTTAAGACATTTATATTCTACACCTAGTAAATTTCACATGTACCATAGGTGCAATTTTAAGATGCACCGTAGATGTGGCCCCATCAATTAATCTCCCTCCACCCATCCTCCCCCTCCCCGCCCCTCCCTGTCCTCTTTCCCCTTCAGAGAACTCAAACGTATTAGCAAGAAAAGAACAAGTGATCCCATCTCAGGGTGGGCAAGGGACTTGAACAGAAACTTCTCTGAAGAAGGCAGGCACATGGCCTACAGACATAAGAAAAAGTGCTCACCATCCTTAATCATCAGAGAAATGCAAATCAAAACTACTTTGAGATATCATCTAACTCCAGTAAGATTAGCCCATATTACAAAATCCCCAAACCATAGCGTGGATGTGGAGAAAAGGGAACACTTCTACATTGCTGGTGGGAATGCAAACTAATACATTCCTTTAGGAAAGATGTTCAGAGAAAATTTAGAGATCTAAAAATAGACCTGCCATTCGATCCTACAATTCTTCTACTTGGTATATATCCAGAAGACCAAAAATCACATTATAACAAAGATACATGTACCAGGACATTTGTTGCAGCACAATTCATTTACTTTTAATACCGTGACAGAAACTCTGTGTGGTTTACTACAGCGAAGCAGCAGATAATCTCATTTCTGATCAAAAATAAAATCTGTACTTAGACATAATGTATCCTGCATTTTTTGGTTTGGCACCTGTAGCTCAGTGGTTAGGGCACCAACCACATACACCAAAGTGGGTTCCAACCTGGCCTGGGCCTGCTAAACAATGACAACTGCAACAAAAATTAGCCGGGCATTGTGGTGGGTGCCTATAGTCCCAGCTGCTTGGGAGGCTGAGGCCAGAAAATCAATTAAGCCCAAGAGTTTGAGGTTGCTGTGAGCTGTGCTGCCATAGCACTCTACTAAGGAAGACATAGTGAGACTCGTTCTCAAATTAAAAAAAAAGAAAAGAAAAGAAAGAAAAAGAAATAATATATCCTTCATGTTTCATTTTTAAAGGAAAGAAGTGGCATTCATCTTAATTTTGCTGACATTTCTTTTGTATTCCTTCTGGGTTATTAACTTTTTTTCAAATATGTAATCTGGATTATGAATGGTACAGAAGTCTCTGAAACTCTTGGTTCTTAACAGCCTCAAGAGAGGTGTTGTACAAGTTCTAAACATTTTGAGTTTGAAGCCAAGGCTTGGGTGGCTATGTTTCTTTTGTAGCTATAGTTTAGATCAGAAGCATTCAAGTTTATAAAGATCCAGACTTCTAAAAGAGACTTTATATGTGAGTCATTATGAAAATTTTGAGATGCCCAAAAGTCAGGAAATGTAAAATCCATGAGGACAGAAATAAATGAAGCCCAGCCAGCAACACTGATAAACCAAGCAAGTAGAAACTTGTACATGTGAATCAAAAAGGATATTGTTGATTGGGTTTCTTGGAAGTGAAATAAATAACACATAACACAGTCTGTCTCAAAACTTTCAGAAATACCCGTGTAGCATGTAACTTCCAAATAAGATCTATTGGTCTTAGCTAATTTGATTCAGAATGAATGGAATGCAGCATAATTCAGATAATAGAGATGTCCCCTTTTGAGAGTCTTTCCATAATGAGAAGCAATCAGTCTCACTTTTATTAAGATGGAGCTTACCATGAATTTTAATTTTATGTTGATGACTTTAAATATCTCCTTCATTCTTCCCTAACATGTCTTCAGGTGATCAAATATTTTAAAAATTTGGGTATGAAAATCCTGATCTAACCTGGTGGTATAACAGCATACAGATTATAGGCACTTCAACCATGCTTTGATGTGGCAAAAGGAGCCCATTCTGCCTGCCTCCCAAGCATGAACTTACCCCCACCACACACACACACACACACACACACACACACACAGAGCAGGGCATGTAGCACCTCAAGAGAACCCTTCACTGGGCTTCAACATTGTTGTATACCTGAGCTGCTCATTCTGAGGAATAAGACATCATATGGAATATGGAGAGTCATTCTTTATAAAATGTTTTTATGTCTTTTCTCAAATTTAAGGATAAAGGAAAATAGTTAACCTTGGCCATACTAGAAATGTATGTATAAATATATTTATGTGTTTATGTGTGTGTATGTGTATGTGTGTATATATATATATATATATATATTTTTTTTTTTTTTAAGGGGCAGGGTATTGATCTTTCACCAGTGCTGGACTATAGTGGCATGATCATAGCTCCCTGCAAGCCTGAACTCTGGGCTCAAGTGATCTTCCTGCCTCAGCCTTCTGAGTAGGTGTGTCTACAGTTGTGTTCTACCACACCCAGCTAACTTTTTTTTTTTTTTTTTTTTTTTTTTGCAGTTTTTGGCCGGGGCTGGGTTTGAACCCACCACCTCCAGTATATGGGGAAGGTGACCTACTCCTTTGAGCCACAGGGGCTGCCCTAACTTTTTAAATTACTATTATTATTTTTTTTGAGACAGAATTTCACCATGTTTCTCAGGCTGGTCTTGAACTCCTGTCCTTAAGCAATCCTCCCACATTGGCCTCCCAAAGCACTGCAATTACAGGCATGAGCTATTGTGCCTGGCTTAGAAATAATTATTATTCAAGGATGAAACACACCTACATGTTCATGATGGTAAGATTAAAATATAGGTCTTAGACCAGGTTGCAACTGTGAACTCTGAATTTTCTTGGCAATGAGTGTGTACAGTATGACCCTAGGGTGTAGGAAAATAATTAATTGGAATGTACATTGTTAGGACTAAAATAACAATGACTACTTCTATTTGATTGTCTAAAATTTCACATTTCTACAGGGTCTGCGGCCCAAGAGAAACTCTCATGATTCTGTAAATGTTGATGGTTTGCTTTTCTCCAAGGCAATTCACAGATTAGAAGGTCAGTGAACCTCAAAAATTCCTTGTTCTCTGTTCTTAATTTATTACATAATTTCATGTGCTCTTCTTTGTGTGAGTCTTACTTTCAAATAATATTCACAATAATTTTAGATGTTTGTATTTTTGCCTTTTAGATTTCAGTTTGGAGATTTTTCAGATCATAATATGAAAATGCTGCTGATTTTGTTCCTCGTAATGATTTGTTCTCATATTTCTATGAACCAAAATCCTGGTAAGAAAAAAATGAAAAGAATTTTTTCCCTTAATTTTCATTAGGGAAAATAGATAATATGTGAGTTAGAGCTACTTAAAAATTAAGAGTTTTGTTTCACTTTATTTTGATTATGATAGTAATGAGGGTGGCAATGGTAAGTTAATTTCTTTCTGAGGTTTCCCTGTGCTTCTTTGAACATTTGTTTCTGGGACTTTATTCCTTGTTAATAATGGAAAGGTCCGAAAGCTATCATTTTGACCTTAGTTTCAACCCCCAGTACGTCTTCTAGGATGTCACATTAAAATTTGATCTGTTAATATTGGTTCAGACCTGGACAATTTGAAATGTCTCTTTCAAAATCATTTGTTAATGATTTGTTGTCTTAGTTAAATGTCCAGATTTTGTTTCAATTTAACTGTCTTCTTGCTGTGAAGAAAGTGCTTTTGCCATGGAGAGAAAGCTTTGTAGCACTGTTTACTGTCTCTAGCAATCTATGTCCAGTGGACTTAAAGTCCCAACACTGGGGTCACCCTTCACCACACCTACCACCTCTTAAATAATTGATTCTTGTACCAGTCAGTTCATATCTAGGACCATCTATATTGGCTTTTTGTGGTTTCTCTAGGACTGTGACCTTGGAAGCAATTTTATGAAGAGATAAACTAGACTTTACCCTACAAATATCTTCCTCTGTTGGGTCTCACTGAGTCTTAAGCTTTTCAAGAAGAGGCAGTGGTTTTCCTCTAGTCATTCATGGCTCAGACGTAGGGATGGACCTCATCAGGACCCTGAGTCCACGGCATGTGCCCATCATCTACATTGCTTCTCTCCACACAAGATATAAAGGAGTTTGTTTGTAAGTGGAGAGGTCACTATTGGTCACAAGTCTAGTTCTCCTGGGCAGGGCTCACCAGACAGCCCTCCTGTGGGTTCCAGCCCTGGAGGAAGAAAGGTTCACCCTCCTTTACTTCTTCCCCTGAGATGCTGCTGACTGTGTAATCATGAAAGGAATCTCAGATTTGTTGGAATTAGGGTCTTTAAATGATTAGAAAAGATTATTTTATCTACTTTTCCTTCATCAGACTGGTATAAAAAGAATGAAATAGCACACAGGGGTGCCAAAGCTGGTTTCCTAGCAATTGTAGAAAGCAAAAATTTGAAGTTACTTTAATTTGATTAGAATTTATCTACTAACCCTAGACTCTCAAAGTGAGATGGTGCCTTACATATTTTCTGGTTGAATGTACTAATTTTATGGCAGAGGAAACTAAGGCCCAAGTATATTGAAAGGCTTCACAGAGCTAATAGAGGTAGCTGACAGCTAAGTCAAGGCTATGTTACTGATTCAATTACACTGTACTTTTTTTAAAACATGCACCACACACATACTTTCTTCCCTTCCCCAGACAAGAAATGGATCTTATGCTAGGGTAATGAGAGCTCTGAGCCCAAAACAGCAGATCAATAGTAATCAGCATTTAATATTTTAATCCAGTGACACTCTGTCAGGTAAAAATATAATTCTAGATACCTGGAATGCCAGTGTTGAATCTAGCATTGAATAAAACTTTAGAAGTTTAGTAAAATATTATGTTCCTATATATTTTACATAGTCTATGTTTTTAATAGAAATTAAATGTAAATATTAATTCTACAACATTTTGCATATGGGAGAATAAATTCACCAATTACAATGCTCACTCATATGATTAGTCAAAAAATATTACAAATAACTTTAAAATAAATTATAGTAATCCCCTATTTTATGACTTGAAAGTGTTTTTTAAACTTCACCAGTTTGACATATTGGAATACAAAACTAATATGCTCCTATGTTAATGAGATCACCAGTTGCATTGCTGAAATGGGAATGAAAGGCTCATTTTCAGATGCACTATTCAAACCAATTTGAGGAAGGAGTTTGGTTCTTAATTAAAATTTTTATCTTGTTGATATTGAGATCAAATTCTGAAAACAAAAATTTTTGAGTGGCAATTATCCACCAAAACCCCCAAAAGTTATGCTTCTCTAAATTTCCCTATGTCTGATGAACTAATTCCTTAAAAAAGTGATGCCTAAGTCTGTGATCAGTTCAAATAAGAGATTCTATAAAAGACTTATCCCAGGAGACAAATATTTCTTTTTCTTAAGAGAATGTGTAATTTTAGATTATTTTCAGTTCATCAGGAAGGTATTAAAAAAATGAAGAGGAAAGTACTTTTCCCTCATATAGTTAGCATTAAACACGGCAGTACATTTTTAATTTACTTTGTTTGTGGTTTTATAGACCCTGAGTATGCAGATGTGGTGTTCCTGGTGGACAGCTCTGATCACCTGGGAATTAAGTCCTTCCCGTTTGTGAAGATTTTCATCAACAAAATGCTCAACAGTCTCCCCATCGAGGCTGACAAATACCGGGTGGCCTTGGCCCAGTACAGTGACAAGCTCCACAGTGAATTCCAGCTGAGCACCTTCAAGAGCAGGAGCCCCATGCTGAACCACCTCAAGAAGAACTTCGGGTTCATTGGTGGGCCCCTGAAGATCGGAAATGCTCTCCAGGAGGCTCACAGGACTTACTTCTCTGCACCCACAAACGGGAGAGACAAGAAGCAGTTTCCCCCGATTTTGGTGGTCCTGGCTTCGGCCGAGTCTGAGGATGATGTGGAAGAGGCTTCAAAGGCCCTGCAGAAAGATGGAGTGAAAATCATCTCCGTGGGGATGCAGAAAGCATCTGAG
>CAUYQV010136969.1:0-12389 GCA_963574575.1 Galagoides demidoff | reverse complement strand
ACCTGTGGGATACTGCAAAAGCAGTCCTGAGAGGAAAATTTATCACTTTAGATGTCTACATTCAAAAACAATAGAGAGAGTACATTAATAAACTCACAAGCCATCTTATGGAATTGGACAAAGAAGAATCATCTAAGTCTGAACCCAGCAGAAGAAAAGAAATATCCAAAATTAAATCAGCGATCAATGAAACTGAAAACAAAAGAATCATTCGAAAATTAACGAACCAGGGAGTTGGTTTTTTGAAAAGATAAATAAAATAGATAAACCTTTGGCCAGAATAAACAGAAACAGAAAAGTAAAATCTCTAGTAACCTCAATCAGAAATGATAAAGGGGAAATAACAACTGATTCCACAGAGATACAAGAGATCATCGCTGAATACTACCAGAAACTCTATGCCCAGAAATTTGACAACGTAAAGGAAATGGATCAATATTTGGAATCACACCCTCTCCCTAGACTTACCCAGGAAGAAATAGATCTCCTTAACAGACCAATTTCAAGCACTGAGATCAAAGAAACAATAAAAAAAAACAACAAAAAAAGAGCCTTGCCCGGATGGCTTCACACCAGAATTGCATCAAAACTTCAAAGAAGATCTTACTCCTGTACTACAGAAATTATTCCAAAAAATTAAGGAGGAAGGAATCTTCCCCAACATGTTCTATGAAGCAAACAATCACCATGATACCAAAATCAGGAACAGACCCAAATCGAAAGGAGAATTTCAGACTAATTTCACTAATAAATATAGATGCAAAAATTCTCAATAAAATCCTAGCCAATAGATAACAGCTTATCATCAAAAAAGTCATACATCATGATCAAGTAGGTTTCATCTCAGAGATGCAAGGCTGCTTTAACATATGCAAGTCTATAAACATTATTCTCCATATCAACAGAAGCAAAAACAAAGACCATATGATCCTCTCAATAGATGCAGAAAAGGCATTTGATAAAATCCAGCATCCTTTTCTAATTAGCACACTGAAGAGTATAGGCATAGGTGGCACATTTCTTAAACTGATCAAAGCTATCTATGACAAACCCACAGCTAATATTTTACTGAATGAAGAAAAACTGAAAGCTTTTCCTCTTAGAACTGGAACCAGACAAGGTTGTCCTCTGCCACCATTACTATTCAGCATAGTGCTGGACGTTCTAGCCAATACAATTAGGCAAGACAAGGAAATAAAGGGCATCCAAATGGGAGCAGAGGAGGTCAAACTCTCCATCTTTGCTGACGATATGATCTTATACTTAGAGAACCCCAAAGACTGAACCACAAGACTCTTGAAAGTCATCAAAAAATACAGTAATGTCTCAGGATATAAAATCAATGTCCACAATTCAGTAGCCTTTGACATTTAAACTTTCAAAAAGGTGGAATAATTGAGATTAACACTAAAATAGAAATTAATGAAAAAAACAGAAACAATGCAGTTGGTCAGTGAAATAGATCTTTCAGGAGACAAAACTTTAATGCTTCTAAAAAACAAAACTAAAAGGAAGACACAAGTACAGATACATAAAGATTTCTTAAATTATAAGACAAAACAGGCTGGGCACAGTGGCTGATGTCTATAATCTTAGCACTCTGGGTGGCCAAAGTGGGAGGAATGTTTGAGTTCATAAGTTCATGACCAGTCTGACCAAAAGTGAGATCTTTTCTCTACTAAAAATAAGAAAAAAATAGCTGGTTGTTGTTGCAAGCACCTGTCGTCCCAGCTACTCAGGAGACTGAAGCAGGAGGATCACTTGAACTGAGGAGTCTGAGGTTGCTGTGATCTATGGCACCATGGCACTCTAGCCTGGGCAACAGAGTGAGACTCTGTCTCTAAAAAAAAAAAAAAAAAAATTCACAACACTGACAACAGGACTCTCACTAATTGTTGGTAGGAATGCAAAATGCCATGGCCACTTTGGAAGACAGTTGGCATTGCTTACAAACACACTCTTACCATATGATCCAACAATCATGTTCCTTGGCATTCACCCAAAGGGGCTAAAAACTTATGTTCACACACAGACCTGCACACAGATGTTTATAGCAGCCTTCTGCATAATTGCCAAAAGACCTGGAAGAACCAATATATCCCTCAGCAGGAGAATGTTTAAATACACTGTGGTACATCCAGACAATGGAATATTACTCAGTGCTAAAAAGAAATGAGCTCTCAAACCATGAAAAGACACGGAGGAAGCTTAAATGCATCATCGCTAAGTGAAAGAAGCCGATCTGAGAAGGCTGCATTCCACCTGCATAACCTCCTGGAAAAGGCACAGCGTGGAGACAGTAAATAGAGCAGTGACTGCCAGGGGCTGGGGGTATGGAGGGAACCTTAGGACAGTGAAACTGGTCTGCATGATCCTGTTACATTTGTCCGAATGCATGGAATGTAAAACACCGAGAATGAACCCCAGTGTCAGCTACAGACTCTGGGTGATATGACGTGTCAGTGTAGCTTTATCCATTGTCTCCCGTGAACCACTCAGGTGGGCGGTATTGATAGTGGGGAAGGCTGTGCGGTGTGGGGTCAGGGAGCATATGGAAATCTCTATACTGCCTGCTCAATTTTGCCACACACCCAAAACTGCTGCAAAGATTAAGTTTATTTGTGTTAACATGGAAACAAAAAACTTGCAGAAAATTAGGTTCTGACTTCATGTAATAAAGGGCTTCAGAATGCTATAGTAATCATCATGCTTGATAATGAAATAAAAAGAAATGATATTGCTATTATTTCTCTATTCAACCTTTTTATTGGAGACTTAACCAATACTGTAATAGGCAGGAAGAAGAGTATTAATATTGGAAAAAAGGGACAAAAGTGAGAGCATTTGCAGATCAGAGCATCATTTGCCTGGAAAAGTCTCCAGAGAACCAACTGGCAAGCAATTAAGAGTCTGGCCCTGCAGCCAGATGTCAGATCAGCACAGAAAAATCAATAGTTTAGTCACATACAGACACAGCCAATCAGAAGAAGAACTAAGCAATGAACTTATCCTTAAAGCAACAAATTTCATGAAATATCTAGCAATAGACCTAATAAAAATGTCTCAACACTATTTTTTTGAAGAGAAGGAAAGAGAAATTTATTAATTTGCCAGCAAATGAGGAGCCGGCACACTCCTATCTCAAAATTACCAGCATCCCCCCTCTGAAAAAAAGCACAGAGCTTTTAAAGGTTCTGACCAATCCCATAATCTTGGGCTAAGAGAACTTTGTGACCTCCCCAGATTAAACACATCTTGGGCTGTGACAATCTCATGATGTCCCTCAGAGGATTGCCTTGAGCTGTCTCCTGTGGCATAGAGAGCGACAGATATTCCCCTGGCCCTCCTGACCACTGTCCAGAGGCAGAGATGTAGGTTTTAGTTCTCACAAAAGAAGGAAAGGAGGTTTTGAAGAGACAGAAAATATTTTTACCCTTTCCCAGGCCATTTCTCTGTTTCCCACTGTGGATATTACCCTTCCATATCCGTGGGAGGAGGGGGCAACACGGTACTTAGTTCAGGGTGCTAGGAAGGGTTTCTCATAAACTATTTCTTAGGGGCTGAACGTAAGCCTGCTTCTAAAGGGTTGCCCTTACCCAGAGGGGGGGTAAGCGGCAATGCCTTACTCCACTTCCTGTGGGTCCCACATAATTTTCATTCTAGATACAGGGCTTTGCTTACTTGCCAGGCTACCTCTGCTACAAAAGAGGGTCCATTATCATCGGGGGTTCACTCAGAGAAGCTCCTGGGCAACCACAGAACACTGTGAAGATAGTAGGAACCAAGGTTTCCCCAATGGCCATGGCCATGGAGTAGCCAAGCCTTGTGATTCCTTGAGGGGAGCTGCTGGACTGCCCCTGGCCTGCCCCTCCATGCCTGACCTCTCCTCTCGGACTGTGGCTGCCTGTCACCCTGTCTTCCTTTGAGGTCTTTTAGCTCCAGGTACAGGAACTTGCAGAGGCCTTGTCCCGGGCCAGCAGCCGCTGGGAGGAACCCATCTGGGACCTTTAGATGCTTCCTCCATTCACACAGAGCAAGCCTCTGCCCAGCTAGGAAAGATATCTACTAACACCGAGTGAAACATGTTGGGCTACGGCAGCAATGGTCGCCTCTCTGTCTTCAGATTGTTCTGAGCACACAAACGGGGTCCTCCCAAATGAGGATACCCCAAATCCATGGGGCACTGCACCCCTAATAAGTGCATCCATGGAGTTGCCTCACAAGAGGCCCCACCAAAGCTTCAGCTGGGAGGACTGAGTCTGTCTCTACTCAGCTGCACCTGAGCCCACACGTCAGAGCCTGGGGCTTCAGTGCAAAAGGGGATCTTGGCCCCAATCAAATCCCTACTGTTAATCCGGGGCTTCGGTGGAGGGGCATGGAGCTTTGGGCTTCCCCATTCATGAAAGCCACGTCCCTGGTGTCAGTTTGTACCCAGGGCTTCTGCAGGGATGTTTGGGTTGGAGTTAGACGAGGAGCCAGGGCCCCCAGGCCCCCTCCTTCATTGTCAGAGTCTTGGATCTGAAGGAACCATTTGCTATCCTGAGGGTTTCTTATTACCTGGAGCCCCTTGAAATTAGGGGGCAGGATTCTTTCCAATGTCCTTTTATTCTCCCCCAGAGACACACTGATTGTACCCCACCCGAGAGCGGCGTTTCCTTCAGCTGCCTCAAAGGATCTTGTAGCTGCAGAAACAAGCACAGATTTGAGTTTGGGTTAAAGTCCACAGCGTCCAGCTGGGAAGGATTCATGCTAATTGCTTTTCCCTGACTGTGGGTACCCTCTGGCCTAATCCAACTCCCACTAGGAGGGACCATTCTTGACCCCAAGTGAAAACTTAATAGGTGTGAGATCAAAGTGAGTTCAGACATTGCCCTTCCCAGCCCCTCCCACGGTGCCAACATGGTGGCAGTGGCAGGTGCTGCTGTAAGCTGTGTGCTACTGTGTGCTGCCGTGTGCTGCCGTGTGCTGTGTGCTGCTGTGTGCTGCCATGTGCTGCCGTGTGCTGCCATGTGCTGCCTTGTGCTGTGTGCTGCTGTGTGCGGCTGTGTGCTGCTATGTGCTGTGTGCTGTTGTATGCTGCTGTGTGATGCTTTGTGCTGTGTGCTGTGTGCACCTGTCCTCCCTCTTATCATTTCTGCTTCTTCTGTGGCTCCTTCTGGCATCTCACCCTGTCACTGGCTCCAGAGTTCTGGCAGGGGCAGGAGGATCTCATTTATCAGAAACCCTACATGTACAGATCATTTCGTGTACCGTAAACAACAAGTTTATCTTAAGAACTGAGACTTCACATTCTAACTCTGCAATGGTGGCCAGTCCCTTTGAGCCCTGAATTTTCCTTGATATAATTTGATCCTTAGTAAAAACTTGTGCACAAGAATTGACCATTCTATAAAACCTGAAATGGCTTTGAACCAGAGAAAAAATACTACTTGCAAGTAGAGGTACCACAAGCCAATTAAGATGCTCCGAGGGGCTCCTTCTCCCTGTCTTTCCTAACTTTTAAAGTTTTATTTCCCCTTGTTTTTGAAAGCTCATTTACCTACAAAGGAGACAGTTCAGTCCCCCCCTTAACAAAGATAAAGAAAGTCCAATTGAGAGTTTTTAGTGAGAGAGGCAGGGCAGTAGAAATCACAAGTCAACAATCTCAAAGAACTGTCTCAAAGAATTTGAAAAAATTAAACCAATCCCAAATCCAGCCAAAGAAAAGAAAAATCAAGGTCAGATGAGAACTAACAGAAATCTCTAACAAAAGCACTATGCAGAAGATCAGTGAAACAAAAAGTCGGCTCCTGACAGACCTCCTGCTGGATGAACCAGAACAAGAAGAGGATGCAAATAAGCTCAATCGGAAGTGAAAACGGAGATATCACAACTGATGCCAGAGAAACACAAAACATCATTCCTGAATATTATGGAAACCTCCATCCACAGAAACTGGAAAACATTGAGGAAACAGATGAATTCCTGGAAACAAAATCTCCCCAGGCTCAACCACGAAGAAATAGGATCCCAAACAGACCAACAGCAAACACCAAGATGAAAGCTGCATTAAAAACCTTCCAGTGAGGGGAGTTCTGCACCAGATGGCTGTATGGCCAAACTCTACCAGACTAAAAAGAGAAATGGCACTCACACTGCAGAAATAACTTCACAGCATGCAAAAACTCTCAATAAAATTCTAGCAAACTGAATTCAGTAGTACACGCACACACACAAAATCCATCACCACCAAATGGGCTCCACCCCAGGTCCAACATACACGAATCTGGGAGGACGACCCCCTACAGAAGCAATAATGAAGACCATACGTTCATCTCAATGGGCAGAGAGAGAGCACTGGAGAAAACTCAGCACCCTTTTAAGGTAAGTATGCAACAAAATAGGTATAGACGGAACATACCCCCAAACTATAAAAGCCATATACAACAGACCCACAGCCAACATCACACTAGACAGAAAAACATTAAGAGCATTCTTGCCTAGACCCAGAACCAGACAATATTGCCCACCGTTGTCACCTCCACTCAACACAGTCCTGGAAGTTCCAGCCAGAGCAATCAGACAAGAAAAGGAAACCAAAGGCATCCTGATGGGGCCAGAAGAGAGCAAACTGTCTCTGTTTGCTGACATTATGATCTTACATCTAGAAAACACTGAAGACTGCCCAGAGACTCTCAGAATCGAAAAGTTCAGCAGAGTCTCAGGACACAGAATCAATGCACATAAATCAATAGCACTCCTATTCACCAACAATAGTCAACTTGACCGGGGAAGGAAATCCCTGAGGATATAAACAAATGAAAAAACATATCATACTCATTGGTTGGCAGAATCCGTACTGTCAAAATGACTACATTACTCAAAGGGATGCACAGATTCAAGGCAATCCCTACCAAACACCAATGTCATTCCCACAGATCCAGGAAAAATAATTCCATGCTTTGCATGGAACCAGAAAAGAGCCCAAACAGCCAAAGCAACCCCAAGCAAAAAGGACAGGCTGGGGGGCATGACCCCAGTGGACTCCAAGCCATAGCAATCAAAACATCATGGCCCCAGTTCAAGAACAGAGACAGAGATGAGCAGATCAGAACGGAAAATCCAGACACAAAACAATCCCTCACTGCCGTCAAGTCCCTGACAGAGCAGACAACCACACATACTAGGAAAAAGAATCCCCATTCAACAAATTGTGCGTGGAGAGTGAGGCAATCACACGCAGAAGACTGAAACAGGACCTGCACCTCTCACCCTTAACAAACATCAACTCAGAGCAATCAGGCAAGAGAAGGAAACAAGAAACTCAAACCTTAGACGTGAAACCATGTAGAAAACTCCTACAATGTCCTACGGACGTCGGCCTAGGCAAATGATTCACAAAGAAGACCCAAAAGGCAATCCCAGCAACAACAAAAATAAAAAACTCGAGCAAACCAAAAAGCCTCTGCACAGCCAAGGAAACAGTCAGTAGAGTGAACAAACAACCCACAAAGGAGGAGAAACATCTTTGTGACATCGAATCCACAAAGGTCTTATAAGACAAAAAGTCAAACAACCCCACAAAAAAGTAGGCCAAAGACATGAACAGAAGCTTTCCAAAAGAAGACAGACCAATGACCAACAAACATAGACTGCACCTCCAAATCAAACTTAGGCAACCAACAGGTTTTCTCATACTCCAGGCGAGTGGTATCACAATGTAAAAACTCACCTGAAAGTGGCACTAGGATTTGAGAACAAATGCAAACAGTATAGGGAATTCCCAGCACAAACGATCCAGAATGCCATGGGCTAACACCATTCTCTTTCCAAAGGTGTTTCCCAAGGGACTTTGAGATGGAGTTTTCTTAGGTTGTAACAGAAATCACAAATAACAGATAATACGGGGGACACACACAAATAACAGATAATTGGCATCTCAGATGGTGCCCAAGTGCCCTACAGTGTGGAAGGCTCATAAAAACCCTTCCCCATGTGGTGGCCTAGCTGTCTCATTCCCTGGGAACCACAAATAAGCTCTGAATTCAAACTAGTTTCCTTAGTTCCACTCAACCTTGTTCTGCCTTCAAAAGGCACCACAAAACAAACAAAACCAACAGGAAGGTCTGAAAGCCTTGATGTGGGTATAATCAGGGAACTTACTCAAGATGCCTGGCCACAGGCCACTGTCTGAACCCATGTCCTTCTTCTCTAACAAGTTCCAGCTGTGGGAGCTGCATCCAGTTGTAGGAGGGAGAGACTGAAGTTCCCTGGAGCTATACAGGCTCTGAGAGCTGCTGGGGCTGTCCCTGTGTCTCTCACCTTGAAAAGAAGTTGCTCCTGCCCATGAAGACCATAAATTTGACCCAGGGATGCTCCCTGCCTCTCACAGGAGTTGCAGGGTATCATTTTCCAGGGTGCCAATGGCACCACCCAGAGATGCCAAAATCTGTTACTGAAAGCACATTTCCCAAAGCCATATCAGAAAAATGTGGACAAGCAGTTTGAGAAGGAAAGAGAAATTTATTAAATTCATCAGCAAATGAGGAGGCTTGAATACGCCTATCTCAAAAATAGCAGTTTTCCCCTAAAAACTATATTTTTAAAGAGCAACCAAGATTTACTGAAAGGCCTTCAATAAGAGGGAAATACACAAATTCTCTCATAAATTAATCTATAATTTCAATGGAATTCCATTTGAAAGCTCAGTAAGACTCTCAGTGGTATATGGCACGTGTGGTAGGCTGAAAGAAAACAGTTACAGCATCTAAAAAAGAGGAGTAACGTGTAAATCAGTAATAAAAGACAAAATAAATAGTAATAGAAAGATCAAATAAATGAAGTGGGTAAAGTATATGAAAGGGTAATTCATAGAAAAAAATAAATATAAATGACAAAAAATTAAAGATGGTTAACTTTAGATATGATGTTCAGGAAATTGCAATTAAAGTGAAAAATTATTTTTCCTCTACCATATTGATGAAGATGAAATAGGCACACCCAGAGTTGGCCATGGTGAGGAGAGATGATCATTCTCATACATCATTGGCAGGTGAAGCATCCTTGGTAGGTAGCAATATTTATGGGAATTCAAAACATGTCTATGGTTTGAGCCAGCAATTGCCCTTCTTGGAATCATCTTCAGGAACACATTCACAGGTGCACAAACACATATGTGCAGCTGAGTTCATGGTAGCACGGTGTAAACTGAAAGAAAATCCCCAAAAGCTCCCCTGCTCTGACTGAAAAGATCTCCTCTTGGCTAGTGTGATCCCAGAAAAACCTTAAAGCTGAGTTTCTGCCAGGAAGGGAGGGGAGGTTGTTTAGATATGATTGACCAGCATTAAAGTTAAACCAGAGACCCTCAGACTGACAAAATGGGTTCTTTGTAGTGCTAATATATGCAATTACTAATAGGACCTAAGGCTATGTAAGGGAAAAGTTAAACTCATACCTGTAGACCATCAATTTTCTTAACAGAATACTTTGAATCAGTAAAACATCCGTTTCTGCTGATTCCAAGCCTTTATTTTAGACGAACTTTATTTCTTTAACCACCAGGTTGCGCTGTGGTGTCAGGAGACGGAGAGCACACGCTGGAAGCCCCTCTTCAGTTGTTGAGCGGGTAGGTCTTGTCTTCCTGACTGGTCCTCAGTCAGTGCCTGTTCACAGTTATCACTCAGTCCCTGCAGAGTTGAGGTCTTAAAGTTCTGGCCAGAGTCCTTAGGCCGCACAACTCATGATGCCCCCCACAATCCCAGAGGTAAAATCCCTAATAACCTCAATCAGAAATGAAAGAGGGAAAATAATGATAGATATTAAATGGATACAAGAGATTATCTTTGACTACTACAAGAAACTCTATGCCCAGAAATTTGACAATTCATGCTGGTCAAAGAACAATACAATGAGAGGGTATTTCAATACTAAATATTGATGCACCCAACTTAAATGCTCTCAGATTTATGTAACAGACCTTGATTGGTCTGAGCAATATGATATCCAATAACAGCAATATTTGGATCAATACCTTGAATCATACCTTCTCCCTAGACTTAACCAAGAAGAAATAGATCTCTTGAATAGACCAATATCAAGCAATGAGATCAGAGAAACAATAAAAAATTTTCCAACAAAAAAAGTGCCCTGGACCAGATGGTTTCATACCAGAATTCTATCAACCCTTCAAAGAAAAGCCTATACCCATAGTGCAGAAACTATTCCAAAACATTGAGAAGGAAGGAACCTTCCCCAACATGTTTCCTGAAGCAAACATCACCATGATACCAAAATCAGGAAAAGACCCAACTAAAAAGGAGAAATTCAGGGCGGTGCCTGTGGCTCAGTGGGTAGGGCACCGGCCCCCTATACCAAGAGTGGTGGGTTCAAACCAGCCCCCAGCCAAAATGCAATAAAAAAATAGCCAGGTGTTGTGGTTATTTTTTTGAGAATCGCCTAAGCCCGGGAGTTAGAGATTGCTGTGGCAATCTACCTGTGGCACTCTACCCAGGGGGATAAAGTGAGACTCTGTCTCTTCAAAAAAAAAAAAAAAAAAAAAGGAGAACTTCAGATCAATTTCACTAATGAACATCAACTCAAAAATACTCAACAAAATCTTAGCCAATAGATTACAGCTACACATTAAAAAAATCATTCATCACGATTAAGTAAAGCTTCATCCCGGGGATGCAAGCCTGCTTTAACATACACAAATCCATAAATGTAATTCACCATCTGAATAGAAGCAAAAACAAGGACCATATGGTCCTCTCAATAGATGCAGAAAAAGCATTTGATAAAATTCAGCACATTTTCTAACAGGAACACTTAAGAATATAGAGACGTAGGTGACATACTTCTTAAATTAATTGAAGCCATCTAAGACAAACCCATAGTTAATGTTACACTGACTTCAGTAAAACTGAAATCTTTTCCCTTAGAACTGGAACCAGACAAGGATGTCTTCTATCACCATTACAATTCAACATTGTGCTGTACATTCTAGCCAATACAATCAAGAAAGAGAAGGATATAAAGGGCATCCAAATGGGGGCAGAGGAAGTCAGACTCCTGTTCTTTGCTGATGATATGATCTTATACTTAGAAACCGAAAGACTCAACCATAAGAGTCCTAGAAATGATCAAGAGATACAGTAACATCTCAGAGTATAAAATCAATGTCTACAGATCAGTAGCCTTTGTATATGCCAGTAACAACCAAGTTGAGAAACTAACCAGAGACACAATTCCCTTCACAGTAGCTTCAAAGAAAATGAAATACCTTGGAATATCCCTAACAAAAGAAGCGAAGGGTCTCTGCAAAGAGAATTATGAAACTCTAAGAAAAGAATAGTAGAAGATGTTAACAAATTGAAGAACATACCATGCTCGTGGCTGGGAAGAATCAACATTGTGAAAATGTCTATACTACCCAAAACAATCTACAGATTCAATGCAATCCCCGTTAAAAGGCCAACATCATACTTTGAAGATTTGGAAAAAATAATTCTTCATTTTGTATGGAACCAGGAAAAAAACTCATATAGCCAAGGCAATTTTTAGTAATAAAAAGAAAGCCAGGGCTATCACCCTACCGGACTTTCGGCTGTACTATGGACTTTCAGGCCATAGTGATCAAAACAGCATAGTACTGGCACAAAAATAGAGACACTGACATTTGGAACGGAATAGAAGCAAACCCCTGGAAGTGAGAACAATGTAACCTAAATATTGTACCCTCATATTAATTTTGATAAAGTTTAAAAAAAAAGACCATACACTAGGGAAAAGTATCTCTATTCAGTAAACGATGTCGGGGGAACTGGATAACCACATGTAAAAGACTGAAACTGGACCTACACCTTTCAGCACCTACAAAAATTGACTCAAGAAGGATAAAAGATTTAAATCTAAGGCATGAAATGATAAAAATCCTTGAAGACTAAGGCGCCAGCCACGTACACCTAAGGTGGCGGGTTCGAATCCCCAGCCCGGGTCCGCCAAACAACAATGATGGCTGCAACCAAAAAATGGCCGGGCGTTGTGGTGGGCGCCTGTGGTCCCAGCTACTTGAGAGGCTGAGGCAAGAGACTCACTTGAGCCCAGGAGTTGGAGGTTGCTGTGAGCTGTGATGCCACATCACTCTACCCAGGGGGACAGCTTGAGGCTCTGTCTCAAAAAAAAAAAAAATCATTTCATATAAATGGTATCATACGAGAAATACACTGCCCCCTGCTTCTTCCACCCAGCATAATCTTTGTGAAATTCTTCTGTGATGTAACATGTCTCAGGAACTTGTTTCTTTTTTTTTTTTTTTTTTTTTTTTGTGAAAGTCCCTAAAGCGGTACCCCGGGGGAGTTTTATTTGGCAAACCAGCACAAAGCCACCACCAAAGCCTGGGGGAAAGGTGG
>CAUYQV010136968.1:0-22290 GCA_963574575.1 Galagoides demidoff | reverse complement strand
CACCTGTGGTCCCAGCTACTTGGGAGGTGGAGGCAGGAGACTCGCTTGAGCCCAGGAGTTGGAGGTTGCTATGAGCTGTGATGCCATGGCACTCTACTCAGGGGGATAGCTTGAGGCTCCGTCTCAAAAAAAAAAAAAAAAAAGAAGCTGGGTCTGAGATGATTTCTTGTGAAGTTGTGAAACTTCTGGTAGGCTGTCACCTTGGTCACTGATTTGTAGTGGCACACATCGCCTATTTCCGGTATGTGCCACGGCAATTGCTTCTTGGTGATATGACCTCATGGGGGGGGCCTCCCACCTTCTCTCTTCTCCACACAGAGGAGAGAAACACTGGCTGTCTTCACAGTCTTTTTTTTTTTTTTTTCTGAGACAGAGTCTCACTATGTCACCCTTGGTAGAGTGCCATGGCGTCACAGCTCACAGCAAGCTCAAACTCTTGGGCTTAAGTGATTCTCTTGCCTCATCCTCCCAAGTAGCTAGGACTACAGGCGCCTACCATAACACCTGGAGATTGATCTATCTATCTATCTATCTGTTTTTTTTTTTTTTTTTTTGCTGTAGTTGTCATTGTTGTTTGGCAGGCCTGGGCTGGGTTCAAATCTGCCAGCTCCGGTGTATGTGGCTGGCACCCTAGCCGCTTGAGCTACAGGTACTGAGCCTTCATGGTCTTTTTCAAAGGCCTCCTCCTCAAGTCCTGGAATATGTGACCAGCCCAGGGTTTTTTTTTAACACATACACACATGCACACACACATGCACCCATACACGTGGGTGCGAACAGGATAGTGTTAGAGGTGCCTAAGATAGGCCTGATCTGATCTAAGGCAGGACCAAACCCAATCTTCCAGAATGGTCGAAAGAAACTCTGAGAACAGGATGGTACCAGGTGGTCCCACATCACGCCCAGCCTCTGCTCTTCTCCCAGGGCTCCAGGCTGCTGAGCTCCAGGCTGTTTCCTGAACACACAGGCTCTTCCTGGCTCTTTAGTCATTCACATTCCATTCTCATGGTCTAGAAGGTTCTCCTACCTGCTGAAAATCCAGATCTAACAGGAAGCCTTCTCTGTTGCTGCTGCTGCTGCTCGTGCCCCTGAGCTCCCAGCCCCACACAGGCCCAGTGCCATGTGGAATGTGTGGTTCAAGGACTCGGCTCAGACTGTGGCTCTGGGAGGGCAGGAGCTAGACCCCAGCCTCTCATCTCTCTTAGCCCCAAAGGAGGCCTGGCTAGGACACATACTCTGCAAATGTGGGCAAGTGCGAGGATTGCTCACAATGGGGGCTGACACCCACCTAAAGTGTGGCGATGCCTTGGGGACCTCTGAAAGCCTCCCTGGGCAGCCTGGGCCCCACCTGTGGGGGCACGAGGAGCAGCGAGGCTGGGCTGGGCATGGGGCTATGTTCTAGGGACAGCCTGCCCACCCACATACCCACTCACTTTGCTTGCTGAGCGTTGAGGGGTCCTCAGGCTTCTCGGGGGTCATGTCACCCTCATCTGGAATCTTGTTGGCAAAGCTGCTGGACACATAGAGCTTGCTGGTGTCCAGTGTGGTCTTGCTGAAGGGTGACATGGCTGAGTACATGCTGGTGTAGCCGTTGGAGTTGCAACTGAGGGCAGCCAGGTCCAGGGCCTTGCCGCCCGTGATGATGGGGATGTTCAGGGACAACTTCCGCCGGCGGCTGGGGGATGATGTCTTGGTGATGGACAGCGGTGGAGGTGAGGAGAACTTGCGTGTGGCGCGGGGGGACTTGGGAGGCTCACCGTACAGAAGCTTGTTGTTCTGGCCACTGGCAAACAGGAGCTCCAGTGACCTGTGGGGAGGCAGAGGTGAAAAGAAGGGTCAGCACAGGCCACCAGGCTGGCAGGGCTCAGGGAGGCAGCGATGGGCCCTTCTTTCTCATGACCCTTGAAACCTGGAGCTGATCTCTTAGTAGGGACTGTGTGATTAAATGGCCCAGGGCCAAGTGTTTGTAATGGCAAGTATCCTGCTCTAATGGCTTGGGCAGGAGACATGGGGCTTCTGTGGCAGGCAGGGTGGTCTATCCAATGCTCCCTCCTCTGCCTCCCTTGGGTTAGCAGCAGCACCTGACCCGAGGTGCTCAGGGTCACCTGCCCAGCAGGTTTTGTGAAACCACCTCGTGTCCCACACAGGTTCTGGCGCTGCCTGGGTGTTCTGCTATCCTCAGGCATGGTCTGTGGAGGAGGAAGCTGGGAGGCTCAGGGGCAGGGACTGACTCATTTGATGCTTCCAACTCTAAACCCAAGGTTCTTACCATGTCATCAAGGTGCTTGAGTGGCCTTATGTGCAAAGTTAGGGGGATAGGAGCTGAAAGTGGGGTCTCCCAGTATTCCTGGTCAAGCCCCTACTATCCTCACAGCAGGGCCCCACACAGGGCAAGGCTGGAAAGGGTCATTCCATCCACAGCAGTGCATTGAGAGTGTCTGCTCCCTGCTACACTTGGGACAGGCTTTGTCTCTCAACACTCACTGTGGCTGTGGGAAGCAGGTACTTATCCCCATGTCACAGGTAGGAAACTGAGGCTCAGAAGTGACTTGGCCGAGGCCCCAGGGCCGAGAGCTGGACTTGAACCTGCCTTTTTCTGCTGTGGGACACTACTGCTTGAGAGGAAGGGTGGTCTGCTGGGTCCCTGGGAACGATCTCAGTGGCTTTTTGGGTGTGATTCCATCCTGGATAGGATGGTTTCTCCTGCTTACTGAGGGAACTGGGAGGCTGATCACTGAGGTTCCTGAAGTACATACGCTACCCCTGAGGCCTTCTGTGGGCCCATAGGAAGCAGGGGAGGGAATGGAGGCAGATTCCAGGCGTAGCAGAGCAGGGTGTGGGGGGAGGAGTGCTGTCACTGCTGGGAGCCAAGAGAACTCAGAGGGACTCTGTGCCAGGCTGTACCCCACCTGGGAACTGTGAGGTGGCCTCTCAGGAAAAAGAAGCACCAGCTGCTATTCCTTGATGGGTCCCTCATGGAGTAGTGAGGCCTGTCAGAGGCCTGGGTCACAGCCCTGCACTTGACCTAACACTGGGTAGCCATGGTCTAGCCCTCAGTGTTCTGTGCCTCACTTTCCCTCTCTGTTAGATGAGGGCTAAGAACCACTTTTCTTATGCAAAGGACTTGATATGGACTCCCCTGATGCCTCACTTGCTACTGCCCTTGGCTAGGTGACCATTTGGTGAGATGGAGGTAAACATTTCTGTCTAACTAGGATTCTGGGTGGCCAGAGCTATGTGGTTAGCAGAGTCCTGTTAGCTCTGAGCACTGACGCTGGTTGGCTTTTGAGCTGGCCTCAGTCTAGCCTGACTCTGTGATTTGGGGGCACTTCCTGCCCTTAGAATTCTACCTGGTAGGGACCCTGGGTTCACTATGATCCACCAGGTTCCACTGGGGATGACAGGAGGGAAAGCTGGCTTGTCACCCACAATTGGACAAGAGCAGCTAATAAGACCAGGTCCCCACTCAGCCACTGGCTTCTAGGAGCCCCACGCAGCTGCCTCCATGGCAGAGCTGAGCTAGATGACAGAGTTCAGAAGCCAAGGCTCAGGCAGCCTACCCTCCTTACATCATGCCACCCCAGTATGCCAAGAGGGGTCCCTCTCCTCCTCAGGGAAGGATGGGTGGCATATGTAAGCAAGGAAGTCCTCTCTCCCTCCCTTTTTCTATCTCTCTCTGTCACCTTCTCTTCTCCCTTTCCTCCTCTTTTTCTTCCTTTTTTCTTTTTTCTTAAATGACACAAGTAGGGAAGCCCTGTCCTTTGGTGAGGGGTGGGACCCTAGGCTTCCGGGAGGGGGCTAAGAGGTAAGAGAAGGGTAGAGAGAACAAGTGTGCTCCTCAAACCTCCCATCCCACGGGCGGGGCAGGTTCAGAAAGCTGAGGCTGAGCAGTGGTGCCAGGCAGGTGAACCCTACCCACCTCCCCGCCTCCCAGCTCCTCCAGGGGCCCCTGCAGAGCTCAGCCTCCCTCCCAGGCCTGGCAGGTCCACGGGCAGGAGTGAGGGGCCCTCAGTCACCTGGCAGGGATGGCACTGATGGGCTTCTTGTAGATGGTGATGAGCTTGTCCAGGACCACGACGGCAGTGGTGAAGACGCGGTAGGAGTGCAGGAAGGTGTTGAGGAAGTCGATGCTCAGGAAGCGCAGGTCTGTCAGTCGCTCCAGCAGCCGCCCCACGCTGGCGTAACGGATCTGCAGCACTTTGCAGGAGTTCATGGTTTTGCTGAAGCGGATGTCAACGTCATCACAATACAGGGAGGCGTCGGACCTGGGGAGCAGGAAAGGGGTCCGAAGGTGTCTTTCCCACCAGATGGCCCACATGCCAACAGCCAAGGGTGGTCTTATTAGGACGAGGAAAGCTTGAGAAGGACATTCAAGACGGCCGCAACTTCTCCTTCCTCACATCCTAAAAACCTCACATTAGAACCCTAGGAGGCTCAGCACCTGTGCTCAGTGGTTAGGGCACCAGCCACATTCACGGGTGCTGGCAGGTTCGAACCTGTCCCAGGCCTGCTAAAAACAACAACAACTACAGCAACAACAACAAAAAATAGGCATCGTAGTGGGCATCTGTAGTCCCAGCTACTTGGGAGGCTGAGGCAAGAGAATTGCTTAAGCCCAAGAGTGTGAGGTTGCTGTGAGCTGTGATGCCATAGCAATCCACTGAAGGCGACATAGTGAGATTCTGTCTCAAAAACAAACAAAAACAAACAAACAAACAAACAAAAAACCCAACCCCACCTTAGGAATACTGGGGAAATATTACAAACTTAACACAAAGTGTTGTTGCTGAGTTCCCAAGATATGCAGGAATTGCATTCACACAAAATGTGTGCACCGATGTTCCTAGTAGCAGGATTAGTAATAAATGAAAACCCAAAACTTGAAGCAGCTGATGAACCAATAAACAAAATGTGGTGTATGGGATCTGGCAGCAGCTGTCAAAATATGAGGACAGGTGTGGAATGCAGTCAGCCAGCACACAGGCACTGAGACTGTCTAAATGGGCACAGGTCTTCTTGGCGACGATGTGCACCAACCGGCAGTCAGAAGCCTCAGCGGCCCTGCAGGCTGCTGCGCCATACAGCGCCCTCTGCTGGCTAAACCGCAGGACTCCTGTTTTATTAGCTGCCCACGAGAGGCGGGTCTAGCACGGTTCTTGAGCAGAGTCTCTTGAGCAACTGCGGGTTTTCATTTTCTGGACATTGTGAAGCTGTAATCGTTTTTGCTTTTTGTTTTGACCTCCAAGAATCCTGGCATGAAATCTAGTGTCCACTCCATTTTATTTCCTTATTGTTTTGTTTGCCCTTATTCCTTACACACTGACGGCTGTATGTTATCTAGTTGTTTTTATAGGCATTTAGTAGCTGCCTTAAATCTTTTGTGTTCAGGTGGGAAGTAACTGGAGGAATATAGAAATTAACAGACACACTACATTATTGAAAGGATGAGATTGCAAATCTTGTCACAGGATTCTTACAGGAGAAAAAATATCTGAACAAACATACGAATTTAGCCTGCAAATCCTGTCATGGGAAGAACAGGTTTACTATAAGTGGTGTGCTGGGAAGAACATAGGCTTAGAACCAGAAAATAATGGGCCAGATGTCACCTCTCCTGTGTTTCAACTGTGTGTCCCTAGACAAGGTACTTATTCTCCTCTTCTGTAAAATGGAAACAGTAAGACTTTCCCAAGGACTTAATAGAATAACTGACTCAAGGGGCCTGGAACTATATCTGGCACACAGGAAGCAGTAAGTGGAAGTTAAGTGTGAAGTCACTAGCTCTTTACAGGCATGTCCCACCCAGAAGGGTAGATGATGCTCAGAGGAAGTGAGAGAATGGACAGTGCCTCTCTTTCATACTGTCGTCTTATTATTTTTGAGATAGTCTCACTTTATCAACTTTGGTAGAGTACTGTGGCATCATAGCTCATAGCAACCTCAAACTCCTGGGCTCAAGCAATTCTCTGGCCTCAGCTTCCCGAAAGCTGGGACTACAGGCACCAGCCAGAATGTCCGGCTATTTTTAGAGAGGAGGTCTCTCTCTGGCTCAGGCTGGTCTTGAACCTGTGAGCTCAGGGCAATCCACCTGCCTCGGCCTCCTAGAGTGCTAGGATTACAGGCGTGAGCCACCATCCTGGTTACACATGGTCTTTCTTAAAGGATTTTCTTTGGACTGGGCTTTGAAATATTGACAAATAAATAAATGAGCTTTATCAAGTGTCTTTAATGAGCAGGGCACTAGAGATTTAAGATGCAAAATATGTGGGAAAGGCACACGGGCTGTCAAAGACACTGAGGTTCAAAAAGAGACCATTCTGAAGGAGTGGAGGAATATTTCTTTCCCAGGTAGCTTTGCTGGAAGACATACAACAGTTTGGAAAAATGCTGATTTTATTGTAGGAAAATATATACTGCATCTATGGAATCTCAAGAAGCAACAGTGAAGAGGGAATGATCTGAGATCAGAAAGATTTCCTGGGCATGAAAAACACAGTTACTGAGTTTTTTCAGCCTTCCTGAAGGCCAGGAATGGCTGCAGGAAACAACTGTTTGGACACCCAGAAAATCCAGTGAGTGGTACATTAAACACCTTGAAAGTTCCCTAGAACTTGGAGAAGGATGAAGAGATTAAAATGGAGAAATGGAAGAAAGACAGACTAGATGAAGTAAGAGACCCAAGCTCAGAAAGGCTGAGTGACATGTGCATAGTCACTCCAGAGCTGGGACTCTGCAGACTTCCCTACCAGACCTAGCCCCTCTGGCTGCTGTGCAGTATGAATTTGGGGAGGGGACACCACCTCGTCAACTTGAGCAAGAGCCTGAAAGACCTGTGGACCTGAACTGCCAAGGCTAGCCCCCGGCATGTAGGAGCTTCGTCAAATGCCTAGGCCATCAGACTTGTCCTTAGATTGGTGGTGGTTGGGAATGAAGGAGGAGGTTTGCTTAACTTTCACATATTAAATAACATTGCCCCTGCAGCCCAGAGCATGCTCTTGAAGTAGGGGTGGGGGTTACCCAGATGACTGCTCTGGGCAGCAGAAGCATGGCCAGGGTGGGAGCTGGGTCCTAGCATGCACCAGGGGAGAGCTGGGCAGGCTCAGAAGTCACAGACTGGGATGTAGACTGGAGAGGCAGTGGGCCACAGGGCGGGGGTAGAAAGCTGGGTACAGGGAGAGGGGTAAGGTGTGCAGATCATTGCAGGAGCATCATGGGAGCAGAGGAGGGAAGCTGCATTACCCCAAGCTGGGAGGGCCGCATTTAGCAGGATGCAGGCCCTCTCCCCCCAGGGACTGATCAGACAAAAATACATTGGCCCTGAAGTGTATGTTGTTGGATTTTCTGTGGTTTTGAAAGGTTCTATGTATTCATCTTGTACTTAGAAAAAAAAAATAGTTACTGGAAAAATAGTGCATAAAGTTTCTTTTTCTTTTTTTGAGACAGAGTCTCACTTTGTCACCCTCAATAGAGTGCTGTGGCATTGCAGCTCATAGCACCTTCCAGCTCTTGGGCTTAGGCGATTCTCTTGCCTCAGCCTCCTGAGTAGCTGGGACTACAGGCACCTGCCACAACACCTGGCTTTGTTTGTTTGTTTGTTTGTTTGTTTTTGCAGTTTTTGGCTGGGGCTGGGTTTGAAGCCACCACCTCCAGTATATGGGGCTGGTGCCTACTCCTTTGAGCCACAGGTGCTGCCCCACACCCGGCTATTTTTTTGTTGTAGTTTGGCTGGGGCCGGGTTCGAACCTGTCACCCTCAGTATATGGGGCTGGTGTCCTACTCACTGAGCCACAGGCACCGCCCAAGTTTCATTACCATTGTTATTAGTGCTTTTTTCTGAGACAGGATCTTGCTCTGTCACCCAGGCTGGAGTGCAGCGGCTCAATAGTAGCTCACTGTGACCTGAAACTCCTGGGCCTCAGGCTCCTGACTAATGTTGCATTTAAAAGCGCCTAATACAAAAACAATTCGTATGTGCAGAACAAATAAACCACAACAAAAACTCACGCCAAAACGACCATCCAATATACTTTATCTCAAAAGAAATAAGCAAGCAAACATCACTCCCCCACACAAAGAAAAATCTAGCATCTTTGAGTCCTGGTGGTTGGCCTATCCTGTGTCCTGGCTGTCACCATGTGGTGCTCAGTGTCTGGAATGTGGCCTGTTCAAGGAGGGAGTGAGAGCACTTACTTGATCATCTGGGGGACAGTGACCTTGGAGTTTTCTTCAAACGCGTTCATCATGAGGCCATTGCACCGGATGTTATCCACACACTGGAATCAGAGAGCAGGCCCAGATCAGGGCCTTGCTCACCCCTTTGGGACCCAGGTTCACCAGGAGCCCTGCCCAGGTCTGACACAGAGTCCTCAGGCTTCAAGGGCACTGTCCTAGCATGAGTAGGGTCAATGCAGAGCATCCTTTGGCCATGGACTGGAAATCAAGTCTCCACTGATTCACACTGGGGGCCTTACTTAACCTTCTTAAGTCTGAGTCTCCCTGTTTGCAAAATGGATACATCTGGCACTGACCCCTCTGTCACTGACCTCTGAGGTCCAGTGTCAAGGACAAGATCAGACCCACAGGGATCTGGGGTCACTGGGAGGCCAGTCCAGCAGAGCCTCCCTCCCCATGGCATGGGCTGCTCTACTGTGTCCTCTGACCTCCGCCCACCACAGTGCCAGTGCTCTGATGCCATGGGTGGCTTTCCAGGTTAAAACTGCACAGGAGCTGGGTGTCTGGGGAGGCAGGGCTACTGGGGAGGGGAGCAGATGGTTGAACATTTCACCTAGCCTCTGAAAAAATCCAAACTCCAAATTTTGCTCGGAATAAAAACTATCTCCCTCCACCCACGCTCCCAAATAAGGGCCTGCCTCATTTCCTCCTTGTCATCCTGCCTGGGCTCTTTACACTTCTGCCATGAGAGGGTTTCTCTTTGTATGCTGTGGGAGGGCCCCGTGGCACTCCAAAAAATCTCCTGTTTTTGGGGATGTGTGTACTGCAGAGGAGGGGAGGTGTTGAAGTCACCGGGAAGGGGCAGTTGAGAGCTGGGACAGTGGGTGGTGGGCCAAAGCCAGCCCCCTAAAGGAGGGGCCTGGCAGAGGAAAGTTTCCATCCTTTGCATTCCAACTCACCACTCTGGGTGTCTCTCTAGCTTTGGTTCCACCAGCACCTCCAAAATGAAGGTGGCTCAACCACGGACTCAGAGCATCACAGAGGCAGCATGGGGCTTGGGAAAGTGGCCATGGATGCTCCTGAGGGGAAGGGCTGGGGGATGCTCTGCTCACTGGCATCAGCACCAGCCACCACGAGGGCAGAGGCTTGGTGGGCACCCTGTGGGTGCCTGGGCCTTTGACAACTACAGCTCTCTGGGGAAATGAAAGGCCAAGCTCAGGGCCCCCAAGTTTTCTCCAGGGCATGCTGGATTTTTGACTCAGATGGAACAGGCACATGCTGTGTGCTTTCCAGCCCTGCCTTATGCTTTGGGGCTGCGGGGTGGGTGGTCAGGCAACCTCTGCTGGGCTAGCCTCCCAGGAGGACAAGAGGGTAGGGAGTGGGGGAGGGGGCTCTCCAGGTCCTGTGGAGACTCTGCCCTCCAGTTCTCACAGCACTCTAGTTTGCTGCCCGCTGATCTCTGGGGGAGTGCTACCTCCCTCCCCTCCTCTGGTTGTCAGCTGCTCTCCTGCAGAGTGGCTGTAGCCTGGGCTGGGCTTCCCTGATCCTGGTTAATGCTACCAGCAGGGTGACTGACAAAGGCTGAGGCCACACCTTCCTCTGTGTAGTTGACATTGGGTCTGATCTCAGGGAGCCCTGCTGACTTGCTGATGCAGGTGCCCAAGCTTCCGGGGCCACTGTCATCGCTTTGTTATTTCACACCCTTGGGTAGCAGTGCTCACCACCCACCTGAGGCATATACAAAAAAGCAGATTCTTAGGCCACATGCCAGCAGTTTGGATCTAGTAGGCCTGGGGCTGTGGGGGAAGGGAGGGGGGCAGAGTCAGAAGTTTTTAGATGACTTTGCCAGATTCAGATGCAAGGAGTTCCCAGGCCACTCTTTGAGCATGGCCCAGGGGACTACACGCAGGGTGGACTAGCCAAGCTCAGCTGTGGGTGGGGCTGTGGGCCTGGAGGATTCTTGTGTTTTCTCCTGTAGAACCATGTGCCTATTGCTGTCCCTCACCCACCCCTGACTTCACCAGAAAGGCCTCTAACTGGGTTAGGCATGAAGGGACCACCTGCTTTCAGGAAAAGGTGATGCTGCCTACCTGGCTGATGTCACTGGTCCATGCTGCCTTCTCTTGCCGGGATGAGGCCACCAGGATGACTGTGAAGGGTGGGGAATCCTTTGGCTCCACGCCAATCTTGAAATCCAAGTGGTCTGTGTCTTGGCCAGATCCTTTGGCTTCCAGTCACAAAACACGAGGTTGGCAGAGTGAGTAAGGGTGCTTTCTGAGTTGGAACATGCCTTACTGGTCCCTGTCTTGCACACCAGTGGAAACTGCATTGGTGAGGCACCAGGTCACTTGCTGCCACTTTCAGAACATTTTTTTCTTAAGTTGGGCACCCCCCCCTTCACAGATGGAGAAACTAAGGCCTGGAGTGCAGACACAGCTTATGCAGGCACAGTTCTGGACTCAGAGCCAGAAGCACCTTTAGGAATCACTGAGCTGCCCTCTGTCCTCTCCATGACAGTGGGAACACAAGTCCTGATCAAGGGCGGCAGCCACTCTGAAGCTAGAACAGGCCTCATGGCTAAGCCCTCCTGCTAACCCAAGGGAGTACTGGGGCCAAACAAGGAGCTTTGGGATCTTAAACTTTTACAGACTGGGCATTTCAGTTTAGAGTTCCTCACAGTGAACGTAAATTCTGAGTGTTTTTATTTTTGTTCTTAACCTGAAAGTTCCTTGAACTCTTGAAATCTCCTTAATTTGAAAGACTAAGATCACAGTTCCGGGATTCTTTTCAATGTACCCACATTAATTGGGCATACACTGAATGGGGTGGGATGCTGTGGAGTGTCTACTTGGCTCTGCTCTGCTGCTTGTGGGGCAATATGGCCTGGGGGTGCTGCCCTCCCCACAAGCTCCACACATCCTCCTGCACAACACATGTGGGCCTGGAAAGGTTTCTGAGGTCCTTACCCCTTCCAGTCACGATACGTGAGAATTTTAGGGTTCCTTGTTGGGGGTAAGGGAGCCCACTGTGATTGCACTGGCTTATCTGATAAGTGGTTCCGTGGGTGTGTTTCAGGTGGGGATGTGTGGCTATGCTCCTCCCTCCTGGGGCCAGGAGGGAAAAGAGCTTTGGGCCTGACGATTCCACCTGAGTCTGGGCTCTCCTGGGGGCCCACTGTGGCCAAGCCTTGCAGAAGGCTGGCCTGTGAGAGCACTTCATGCTTACTCTGCCTTTGGAGACCCACTTGGTGTGGCCCTCAGTGGATGGCAGAAGGGGTACAAAGTCTATTGCAGCAGGACAGGACAGTGTGTGTGTGCACACCTGTGTGCATGTAGCAGGCCTGGAGCCCAAGCCCATCCCACACTCTGCCAGGGCCATGATGCTGAGGGCATTGAGAACAGCTGTGCTCCAGGAGTCCCAGTCTGGGGAAGCTCAAAGGTTGTACATCTCCACAGACCATCTCTGAGCCTCCACTTGGGGTCCGTGAAGAAGGGAGACAAGGACCAACTTTGGCTCAATCAAGAGAGAGCAGTGACCCTGCCCATAACCTAAAACACTGACCTAATTCCTCAATTTCCTGGAGAGAGAAATCCCACTGACCTCCGCCTTCCCTGCATGTCCTGTGCATCCCTGTTTGGTTTTCCGAGGCCCCTTCTCCCGAAGGTCTTGCCTCTTCCCTGGCCCCTGCAGGGGTATGGTTCTCTTACTCAGGACCCTCAGCCCCCTATTGTATTCTTTTCCACTGGAGGACAGAGAGAGGGCCAGACACTTCAACAACCCATAGAGCACAGCCCCAGGAGCCCTTGTGCTTATAGCACAGAGGTGTGAATGAGCTGCTTCAGGCCCCAGGAGCTAGGAAGGAACCAGGAAGGCGATCAAGGCCAACCCCTGCTGCTCCAGGGAGCTCTTTCCTTTTATTTATTTATTTTTTTTTCTTTTTATTAAGTCATATACACATAGATCATGAATACATTTATGCATTTGTGGGGTACAATGTGTTGATGTTTTATACAATTTGGAGTGCTTAAAGACCCATTCTCCAGGCTCTCTCAAGGAGCATTATGCCCGGTATCCTCCCTTCTTCCTGACAAAAATCAACGCCTGGGACCAAGCTTTTGGGGTCCACGTGTGTGGATCTGTGTGGACAGGTACAGGCACACTGCCACCTGCACACTCACCTTCCTCCTCTGTGCTTTCTGGATCCTCCAGCAGGGTGCAGTCAATGAGGGAGATGACTCCATTCTGCAAGAAAGCAGCAGGCCTAGGCATCAGGTGGGCAGAGAGGGTGGACGGGGCTTTAGAAGACTGCATCCCGGTGTACACACATGTGGATGTATCATAGGCCAAGTGGGTGCTGTGATTTTTAGGTTGAAGAATTTTATCTTTGTACAAGAAGCCCAATTGGTGGATGAGACATAATTGCTTGAGAGGCCTCCCAAGTGCAGGCTGAGGGAGGGATAGCGGGAAGCTGGTCAGCCTGGCCTCTTCTTGCCTGTGTGGAGACTCTAAAGCACATGTGTGTGTCTGCTGCGTGTGCGTGTAGCAGGCCCTTTTTGCAGCCCCAAATCTGCAGAGGTCTGAAATCCCCTGTTCCAGGGCCACCCTTACGTTACTGACAGGAAAACAGGGGCCAATTTCATGGACTCACAAGTATTGTTATCTCATTTTGTAAAGAAGCTAAGTCTGGAAAGTTAGCTACATGTCTTGCCTGAGGGCCCCTGCAGAGTTAGTGGTGGGGTCCAGAGAGAGCCTCAGGGACTTGGTCCCAGCCTGAGATCAGTTACTCATTTTGGATAGAAATATCCGGAAAAATGCTTCCAATCCTTCTGTGAGTGAGCTTCTTGTGGGTGTGAGATATTGTAGTGAGATATAAGAGTAAACACCACTGTGGTTCTCGTAAGACATAGCCACCAGTTCTTTCCTCCTCCTCTCTGCCCGATTCCTTTCCTCTAGAGTGTGGGCTGGACTTAGTGACGTGCACCTACTTAAAAGAATAATTTGTGTGCAACTTTTGGAGACACAGCCTCTTGCTTGCTTTCTTGTTACTCTCAGATCTCCTGTTCTGGGGAAGCCACCTGCTATGTTGCGGGGTAAGGCCTATGATGAGGACCAGAGGCTTACAGCCACCTGAGTGCTCACGCCAACTTGGAATAGGGCTGCTCTGAGCCTTCAGAGGATGGATGGTAGTGCCAGCTGACATTATGACTACAAATCTCTCACAAATGAAAGCCTCTGAGCCAAAACTACCCAGGTAAGTAAATCCTGATTTCCTGAACCACAGTAACTCTGAGGGAATAAAAGTTTGCTTTAATTTCCTGCATTTGGAGATAGTTTGTTACATAGCAACAGATAAGTAATATGATAACTAATGATAATGGAGACCTGCCCACCTGCTAATCTATCATGAAAATGCTTGCAGAGTAGGCTGCCCCTTGGGAGGCAGGAGGGATTGGACAGAGTATTAGAGTGGACCCCAAACCATGGGTTGTGCTGCTTGCTTTGGTCCTTGGTGGTCTTGGAATAGCCCCCAAGACTTGCTGGGCCCTAACTCTTCCCAGTGATGTCACTGGGTTTGATAGTCTTGAAAGCCCTATTTAGCGCTGATATTTTCTCACTTTAAGTTGAAAAACATTTTACTGTAGTTTAAATGGTCCACGTTTGTAGCCTGCTCCCTTCAGAAAGGATGTGAGGCATTCTATTTCCACCTCAATATTTAAAGATGAGTGACACAGCTATACAGCATCGTGATTAAGAACACAGACTCTGGGCCAGGCGCAGTGGCTCACGCCTGTAATCCTAGCACTCTGGAAGTCTGAGGCAGGTGGATTGCTTGAGCTCAGGAGTTCAAGATCAGCCTAAGTAAGAGAGAGACCCATGTCTCTACTAAGAATAGAAAAACTAGCAGGGCATCCTGGCAGGCACCTATAGTCCCAGCTACTTAGGAGGCTGAGGGAGGAGGATCACTTGAGCCCAGGAGTTTGAGGTTCCTGTGAGCTAGGTTGATGCCATGGCACTGTAGCCTGGGCAACAGAGTGAGACTGTGTTTCAAAAAAAGAAAAACAAAAAAAAGGACATAGACTCTGAAGCCAGACTCTCTGGATTCAAATCCAGTTGTGCCATATGCTGGCCTCTTCTGTCTTGTCTTACCTACAAAATGGGAAAAGTTATAGCATTCATCTCAGTGGGCTGTTCTGGGAAATAAATACAGGGGTGGTCATAAAGTTTGTGTGCAATTTAAAATAATTTAACATAGTAAATTGCACACCAACTTTATGGACACCCTGTATTAATAAATTTTGGGATAGTACCTAGCCCATGGCAGTCATTGTTCAGGGCCTGATATTGTTACTAAGAGCTCATTACTTGCTATGATGGCTGTAACCATGGGCACTTACTATTTACTGGCACCAGGACTCCCTCAGTTGGCCCTCCCAGCATTCCTGTGAAGTGGGTTTGTTCACACCCATGATGCAGATAAGGAAGCTGAGGCCGATGTGGCCTTGGGCCCTGTCTGAGGTCACCTGCTGGTAGGTGGCAGTGCTATGATCTGGCTTGGATTCCATGCTCTTCATCAGTGTGTCAAGAAACTTTCAGAACTCAAACAAAATAAAACAAAGTCACAAACACATAAAAACATGTGCTTTTGGACTATCAGTGCCAACATGTGTCCAGTTTAACCTCTCTCCAACGTGCACCGAGATCTTCTTACCAGAAACTCCAGAACTAATAAATAATGAAAGATTTTTTGGATACATACTTTGGCTAAAACCGGAGTGTTCAATATTTGTAAATTAACTATCCCATGTGCAGCTGGCCAGCTAGTTTATGGGAATGTTAATACGAGCAGCACAGTCCCTGAGCCCGCTGTTTGGCCTGTCAGCTCTGCAAGGGGTTACAGGCCAGGTGGGGTCAGGAAGAACCCTGGCCCTGATGCTCTGACTTGATTAAAGGCACCCTCAGCCCCTCCCACGGCACAGTATGTTTGTACTTGCATGGGGACAGACATGGCGCCGGGGACTGTTGCTCACAAAAGCAAGTGCCTCATAATTGACAGCTGAGCCACATCCACTGTCAGTTCACTGCTAACTTATTTGTGCCGTGTTCCTGTGAGGGTCATTGTCCCTATTGACAGATGATGTGTAGACAGCAGCAGGGACTTTCTAGGGCCACACACGTGTAAGTGACAGTGATCAAAACCTCAGCTCAGGGCAATGGGACGAGCAATGTGCTGCCTTGGGGAAGAGAAGGTTCTGCCGAGGCCCCAGACTGGCCAGCGTGTGGCATGTGCACCGGCCTGTACGGTGGCAGGGAAGCCTGGGAGAGGTGGTATGAGCAAAGGCCTGGGGGTCTGTGAGGAAACAACAGGGGGAGGGAGGGCGCTCCTGCAGGGCTGAGGTTCTGGGGGCAGGCCCTGTGCCGGGGCACAGGGTGCCCGAGAAAGTTGCTGGGAGTTTGGACTTCATGGAAATGAGCAAAAGGCTCTGAGTAACATTCTGGCCCTCAGCCATCGCTGGGCCTGCACTCCGCACAGACACACTTGCATCCTGATCGACACAGCCACATACACACACACACACCCCCAAACACACAAACACACACAGCCACAAAAATATACATTTATGCACACACACACCACACATGGAGACACACAACACACACACACTAAATATGCACAAACACATAGACACATACGTATACATGTAGACACACATATATATACACACACAAATACAGACATAAACACACATTACATACACAAACACACAGATATAAACATAAGTATATATACACACATACATACCCCCACACAAACACACATATATACACAGACACCATATGCACATACAGAGACACAAACACATATATACCTATAAACACAGTCCCACATGTACACACAAATACATGTCACACACATACACATGCATGAATTTTAGGGGTCTGTCCAGACCCTCTGGCCCCTGTGTCCAGGTGCCCTGCCATGGGGGCATCTGGGCTGAATACTTAGCCTTCAATGCTCCATGATTTCTTACGTAGAAAGTCAGTCAAGTCCTGTTCATTCACTCCAACAGTTAAACCATGGCGTGTATGTGCACACATGTCCCCAGCACTCTTGCCTACCACTGGAGTCCACAGCCCCCGTGGGCAGGATGGTGCCCATGAGGCCAGGGGCTGGCCAGCCTGCAGCCCCTCTCCCACAGCCTCACCTTGGTCAGGTGCAGCTTTCCCCCTGAGCCCCTAGTGCAGATGATCAGATGCTTGGAAAACAGGAAGCATTGTCGCTCGCCCTCTTTCTTCAGGGACAGAGAGCCCAGGCGCCCTCTTGTGATCTTGCCCTTTTCAGACATGGGTACCTGGATGAGGGAACCTGTGGATGGAGGAGAGGACCCTGAGCCCATGCCCCAGGATGACCCTGACCTGTGGCCCGGCTTTCAAGGTTGAGATACCAGGAGCAGTGATGGTGGGACAAGGTTGTCCTATGGGATGCTCCTTCCAGCTCCTTTTTTGGGACTAATGGCTAGATGGGGGATGACCAGAGATGCTCCAAGCAGGGTTCCCAAATGAAGGCTAGGGCCTCAGAGAGCACAGGAGTCCTAAAGGGCATGGCCCATGGTGACGATGAAGGGCCAGGGTATGGGCTGGGGGGAGCTGGTTGCAGGTCCCGTGGGGTTAAGAAGATACACCACACTCCTGCTGACACTGCAGATGTCACCAGTCAATCACTGCACCCTCAGTGCCCAGACAGCCTCTCCATTCTCAATACAGCACTCTAGTAGGCCACTGTTGGGCAGAGTGAGCACCTGCCACAACGCCTACTGCCACCCTACTCTGGCCCCCACCCTGACACTTGCTCCACAGGGTCCTATCTACTGACTCCCACAGATCCTCACTGTCCTCAGGATGTTGGCACCGAGCCCTCCCAAGGCTCTGGCTCAGGCACACCTCCCAACCTCCTTTTCTGCCACTGCCTCCCCACTCTGCCCCACACCTAGCTCTAGGGCGTGTAAGACTGAGGGCTACTTCTTGGCCTGGAAATCCCTTCTTTTGTGCCATCTTCCCTGTAAATTCCTGCTTGGGGAAGCTTTCACTGACTCTCTTGATATCATTCTGGGCCATGCGTCTGCCACCTGCAGCTGGGATGTCCAGCTTTTCCCACACTTGTCTCTCCATGACTCTTTCCCCATGCATAGTCAACTCCAAGTGCCCCTGGAGTCCTGCACGGGCCAGGAATCAGGAATCAGAGTGGGAAAGGTCTTGCTGGCAGCTCACCCAGCTGGAGGGGAAGATATGCTTTGGCTCAGGGTGATGGAGAAGAGTCCTGGTCTATGGTGACATGCCTACCCCTGGAGGGGTTGTTTCTCTGGCCACTCCCAAGCCAAGTCCACTTGGGGTTTTCTTCAGTGGGGCCTGAAAATACTACCTGGGGACACTTCTGGCACAGAGAGTGCCCAGCGTAGCATAAAGGGAGCCAGGAGTCAGGCAAGGCCAGCCTGGGCCTAGCAGCTCACGGAGGGAGGGCCTTGGGGGGAGGCCTAGGGAAACACATGGGGCTATGCACAGAGGCTGGAACAAAACCCTTAAAACATGATGCCCTCACCCAAGGCAGCTACATGGGCCAGCAGGAGGCACTGGCGATCTTTCCTTAGTCTAATCATCCCAGAGGTAGTCAGAAGAGACTCTGGAATGACCGTGACAGTGGAGGTCACCTTGGGGCATGTAAGCAGAAGTTGCATTTCCCATAATACATGGAAATTGAGTGCATCAAACTTCCAATAAATTGCAGCTTTGATGTCCCTGAGTCGGTGGTTGGTCCCCTGAGCCACAGAGAGCCTTTATCCATCCCTTTCAGCAGGGCTGTCCTTACAAATAAGGTCTCCAAGGTAAGCTGAGATGAAAGTGTGACGAAGGCCTTCTACCTACCAGAACCACCATGAACATGGTCTCCCCCAAGGGGCAGAGGATGCCGAGCCTAGGACAGAGGGCTGGGCCCAGTACTGACCTCTTCCTGGACACTGAAAGTGCTTCTGACTCATGGGGCCAATGGTACCTATCCTTCTTCCCCACTGCATTCTTTCTCCCAAAAGGACACGTCAGTATTTACTGTGATGTACAATAGACAAACCAAGGCCACTCTGTTTATGAACTGTTAAAACCAATAGTATTTGCATCTGTGTAGACACTGACATGCACATGCGCATCGTGGACAGCCCCAGAGTGCTCTGCAATCACAGGCAGGTCTTGGCATTTGGTGGCCATACTGACTGGTGGTGTCCCCCAGTGCCATCTCCCTCCCACTGCTAGGCCTGCCTGGTGGGAGTGGAGTGCAGCAGGGTGCAGAGGCCATACCTTGTCTCACAAAGGTCTGGCTGGTGTCCAGGAGGATCTCACAGCCCTCGATGATCATGCGCTCAATGGCAAGGTTTTTCCGGATGTTCTCTGTCTCGCTGACTTCATCATGCATGATCCTATGGGGCAGGAGGTAACACACTCAGAGACAGGCTGCTCCCCCAACCCCTGGGAGCTGAGTGTGGCACTCTGGCCAGACCTACTGATGGAGGCCACTGCTGCCCTAAATAACCATTATGTGCGGGGCACTGCTAGACAGGCCCTGGCGAAGCCAGATAAGTCTACTGCTGACATCTGCAGATTGCTGATTCACTTCCAAGCTATTGTCATAGGTAAGTTGGGGAATTGGACTCCCCAATACAGGAGTACTCAGGAAACTCTGCATCCTGTGAGGTGTTGACTAACTGGCTATAAATATTGTCTAATTAGAAATACTTTGAAGATACAGCCAACTTGAAGGCAAGAGATATTTTGAGTGTAACCTGTGGGGAGGGGATCTGTATATTATATACTATGCTGATTATTAGCACTGCTGATATATACCCTTACTGTGAAGGCATAAAAATAACAAAGAGAAACAGGAGGGCAGAACAGCTCTTTGAGGAAATATTCTTGCTATTCTTTGGAATTGCTGGCGTTTCTGGAAATAAAGCTGTTATCTCTCATCCACTTCTCTGTTGATTGGCGTGGGTGATAGGCACATGGACTTGTTGGTCCGGCAACACAACGAAGGAAGCCCAGTGCCCAGGGTTCTCAGGTGGGGCCTGTAGTCATGAAGGAGAAGGGGACCCATGTCTCCTGAGTGCCCACTATGCGCTGTGCACCTCAAGATGTGACCTCACTTATCTTTCTGATAGCCCCAGGAGGCAAATGTTCTTATTTCATGGGATGGATGGAGGAAGTTAGCAGCAGGGCTGTCAGATTTCAAAGACTGAACTATGTAGAACAGAGATGGTAGGTGCAGCCCTCAGAACTGAGAGGGAGATGAAGATGGTGTACATTCTTTGTTGACCTGCCCCTCAGCCTGCTACTGGCCTTACCGCCAACTATAGAACAAAGTTCATTCCTGCCTCGGGGCCTTTGCACTTGCCATTCCTTTCTCTTGCATGCTCTTTCTCTAAATCTGTACCTGACTGCTTCCTTAATATTGCTTGGACTCTGGCATGGCTTATTTCTGGAGCACCTGGCAATCTAGCTGGCTCAGGGAAAGCCTGACCACAGTTTAGTTTGTAGGCCCTTCTGGGAAGGAATACAGCCGAGTCTTTGTCCCTGCTCTGGTGCAATGTACCTCTTTTCCAAAAGGTGGCACCACTGAACTGCTTTTTAAAAATGGCATTGGTGGGAAAAGGTGGATGTGAGCCTTCAGTCTTGCCTTGGTGGGTTTCCAGAAGCCCAAGAAAGTAGTGAGGAGGGTGGGTGGGGCTGGGGAAAAAATATCTAATTTATTCCAAGAAAAGTGAAAAGTAATTTGCTACCGATGCCAGAATTTCTGCAATTAAGACCACCAAGGTGGGGGGAGGGGGTTTAATGTTTTGGTCACAAAGTTCTCTCATAGACATTATTCCATTTAAACTTCACAACAGGCTCGGCACCTGTGGCTCAAGTGGCTAAGGCGCCAGCCACATACACCTAAGGTGGCGGGTTTGAATCCAGCCTGGGCCTGCCAAACAATGATGGCTGCAACCAAAAAATAGCCAGGCATTGTGGCGGGCGCCTGTGGTCCCAGCTACTTGGGAGGCTGAGGCAAGAGACTCTCTTGAGCCCAGGAGTTGGAGGTTGCTGTGAGCTGTGATGCCACAGCACTCTACCCAGGGGGACAGCTTGAGGCTCTGTCTCAAAAAAAAAACAAAAAACCTCACAACAGTGAAACAAGAAACTGCTTGAACCGATCTATGATTAACTGAATCAGCATGACATTGAGCACACTATTCAGACCCTTTGATCCCTAGTCTCATCAGCTGCAGAATGTTGGGGTGAAGATGGAGCATGCAACATTACAGGGCACCAGCCCCAGCCATGCTTGGCACATGGTGGGTGCTTGGATAAAGGACATTTAGGATTGTTGTTGCTATTATCATTGGTTGCAAAAGTATTATCATTTTTTTTTCTGGTATAGGACACTCATTTTGGGATTTAATTCACTAGACAAGCACTTTGATAAACGGACTCTGGGGCATGTAGATAAAGTTTCTTCCTTGGCATCCTCAGTTCTCCTGTTCCTCCCCCAAAATGCTCGTCCTGGAAGGTCAGGCCTCAGCCTGATATCTGTGAGGGAGGTACCTCTGGGCACATGCTGGTTCCCTGGACAGCGATTCACTTTCATAGTAGCCAATGGTAATTAGCACCACTTCTCTTAATGAGGGTGGGGTTTGCTGGGAAGGTAGTATTTGGTAAACAGGAGGGAGTAATTCCAAAGTGGCAAAACTAGTGTAAAATGCAGCTTCTCAGGTTAAGTTCTGACCCCAGGTGGGGTCTGTGCTAGGGACCCATGGCCACATACACCTGGGGAGCTCTGGGAAGGCAGAGAGGATTTCCAGGGCTGGAGGCTCCAGGGACCCTGGACATGATGACTTGGGTCATCAGTGAGTGCAGAAAACAGTGGCTCAGGATAAAAGGTGGAATGAAGGCCCAGCTCCCAGTGGGGAAGGCTGTTTCTGAGCATAGCCTAGGGGGCTTGGCACTGTGATAATTCCTGCCAGGCCAGGGAGCTTCCCTCAGTTCCTCCTAGGGAGACTGAGAGAAGGATGAAAGGGCTGCTGTCATGGTGACAGGAAAACCTTCTTCTGTGTCACTAGGGCAGGGTCAGGGCCAGGCACAAGTGCTCAGGTGGGAGAGCATCTTATACACTCAGCATCTCGGGGGGGACAGGGTCTTAGGCCAAATACCTCAGCCCCACATGCCATCTGCACCGTGTGGTCTGGACAGGGCATCCCTCAGTGATGAGGGACCCTGCTGACTTACGGGTACCCCAAGCCTTCTCCCATGGGGACTGTGTGCAGGGTTTGCCTCCCTAGGCACGGGAGAATGGAAGTGTCCCCCCATACCCCCTGCGTTTTGTTACTCTGCAATCACAGTCTGATGACATCCTCACTTTGATTCTCCACTCTGGGGTGTATGACCCAGTAAGGCCATGAAGGGTGGGGGTAGCCTGTACCCTGCTGTGGTCCAGGCTGGTTCTCCTTCTGCCCCACACGGAGCTAGTCCTGACGGGTCACACCCCCAGGCTTTGGGAACCTTTCAGGGGTGTGTTTGTCCAGGGCCCTGAGTAGTGCTGGGCTGGAGCCCACATGCTGCAGGAGGACCTTCCCTGGCAGCTTCTGGCAGGCCATCTCTGGCCACAAGGCCCCCACTCACCTCTTCGTCTTCACACAGTAGAGACTCCAGTGCTCAGCCCTCATACTTCCTTTTTTTCCCTTCCTAACTCACTCCCCAAGTGAACTCACTAGTTCTGAGACTTTAATACCATCTCCTAGCTGGTGACTTCAACTCCAAATTTCTCTCTCCCTTCAACTCCAGATTTAAAATCTCCACTCCCTTCTTGTCACCTCCATGTGGACAGCATCTGGAGATTAGCATGCCCAATAAGAAGGCTCCTATCTCCCGCTGGCCCCTCCCCAGTTTCCTCTAGCTCTGTTTTTTTTTTTTTTTTTTTGAGACGGAGCCTCAAGCTATCCCCCTGGGTAGAGTGCCATGGCATCACAGCTCATAGCAACCTCCAACTCCTGGGCTCAAGCGAGTCTCCCACCTCTGCCTCCCAAGTAGCTGGGACCACAG
>CAUYQV010136967.1:0-19828 GCA_963574575.1 Galagoides demidoff | reverse complement strand
CAACTCCTGGGCTCGCCTTCGCCTCCCAAGTAGCTGGGACCATAGGCACCGGCCACAACGCCCGGCTATTTTTTGGTTGCAGCCATTATTGTTGTTTGGCGGGTCCGGGCTGGATTCAAACCCGCCACCTTAGGTGTATGTGGCTGGCGCCTTAGCCGCTTGAGCCACAGGCGCCGAGGCAAGGCTGTAATATTAACGGCCATATTTGTGGCCTGAATGCAGCTATCAAAACCCAGCAAACAGCTGGCATGGCAATACAGGAATTCCTGCTCTCACTAAAACTGCAGAAATGACAGGGGCCTCTCTCACAGCAGGAGCTGAAATACTTTTAACCAACACTAGACAAAGGTCATCCGGGATGTATCAAAATTAAACTTTCTAGTCAGCCCTTTCAGAGTAGTTATGACCACAATAGATGTTATTTTAATCAAATCCATTTAAATCATGATTTTAATTACTAAATAGAATGACTCAATTGAATCAGCTTTTTATACCAAAAAAAAAAAGCAAACTTGTTCTAATATACATAGCTTATGTATTTTTCAAAATTTAGATGAGTCTGGGTATCAGAAGATATACTACTGTATATCTATTTTAGAAGATATACTTTGTACATTTAAAGCAGTGATTTGTAGAAACCATACTCAGAACTGTTTTGCTCAAGAATTCCATAAGATTCTGTGCAAAAAAAAAAAAAAAGTTGTTTTACTGTTTTCCTTGTGCTCTTCCTGCTTCTCCTCCTTTTCTTCTGTTTTTCTTTTCTTTCTTTTTTTTTTGGTTGTAGTTTGGCCGGGGCCAGGTTTGAACCCGCCACCGTTGGTATATGGGGCTGGCGCCCTACCCACTGAGCCACAGGCGCCACCCTGCTTCTCCTCCTTTTATCTTTGGATTCTCTTTGCTTGCCCAGATCACTTCATTCTTAACAATTATCTATTCATTTGTCTGCTTGAAATTTTGTACTTTTGAAGAGAAAGCCAAGAAGTGATTGTCTTATCTCCATATAATGCTATTAACAAGCATGGTTTCCACAGATAAAATCCCTAGATGGAGAAGAGAAGCCATGTTTTCTGGGTTCACGGTAAGAGGTTTTTTTTTACTTTGCCTCCTACCAAAGTGGCTTTCTCTGGCTCTCATTATCCCTTAGTTTGGTCCTGTGTCACTCACACACACCCACAGTAAGCATTTCCAGAGGGCCTACTAAGGCAGACACTAGGCTTGGCGCAGACAAGGATTCTGACCTCACAGAGCTATAGCTCGAGGGAGCAGAGTGATTTGATAGTTATTATATAAATTAACTATACGACTACAGCGATGGCTTTGAAGAAGTACTTGGTGATGGGCAACTTCATCTGGACTGGGAACTCAGGGAATGGTCAAGGAAGATCTCTCTAGAAAGTGACGTTGCTTTCTTGTTAGCTTATTGAACATTTTAAAATATGGCACACAAATATAAGTTCCAAGGTAAGGTGAGGTATGGGAAAGAGAAGGCTCTGGACCCAGGCAGATCTGATTAGAATCCTAATTATAATCACGGTTGGATAACTAACTCCTGGTAAGTAAGGTACACGGCTCCTTCCCAGGACTGTCACAGTGGTTAAGTGTAACGTAGACAAGGCACTCCATGTATAGAAGTTCAATAGACTACAGGTATTAATTAATACAGAATTTATGCTGACTTATCTTCGGGTTTTGACATGTTGAAACAAAAAGCTACTTTTCCATAACGAGTTCTGTCTTTACAAAAACATTCAGCTAAAAAAGAAAACTCAAAAATCCATTTGAAAAGCAAACACTATAACTTAAACAATTTTCTCTACGCAGGTTAGCCAAAGGATATCATTTACTTAGATAATGGAGGCATGGCCTACATATACCAGGTTCTTCTTGGCAAATACATAAACACCCACAAAAAGAAAAGCTGATACATCAGTGCCTTCTATCAGCATTAGGAAAACGGTCTGGATGTGGAGCTTTTGAACCAAACTTTGTAAAACACCAAACTCCCTGAAGGCAGGTTAAGTGTTTTTTCAGGTCATTAACTACTCGGCCAGAGATGGTCCAGGCAGAGCCCTGCATAGACAGCTCAGATTCACTCAGTCCAAGAATCATTTCCACCCCTCCTCAGCTTTTCTTCCTCTGGATTCCTTCCTGGACTTACAAACAAGCCCAGCCGGGTCAGTCACACTTACTGTTTTGCTCCTTTGTGAGACACCTATTTCTGCCTTCAGTCCCAATCCAGGGCCGGCCTTATCTAGCACTTTTTAGACTGGAAGCCAACAGCACTTTTTCAATTTTGGTACAAGACCCAAATCAGAAAATTTTTTTAAAAAATGTGTGGCTTATGTTTTTAAGTTAAAAAATGAGTAGTTATACTTGGTCCTGGAAAAGGGACCACTTTGCTAAGAAAAATGACTCAGAGAGAAAAAAATGATTTGCCTAAAGTCTTACATCGCGTTAGCAGCAGGACTAAATCAAGAATTTAACTCATCCTACTGAGGCCTCACATCCCCTTTACTAAGCTCTATTATACCGGCCTGGCATTGGGCCGGTACTGGGAACCCAAATTAGCAGACCTGCCCCTGCTGTGGTTGTAGGATTCACTCAGACTGAGCTGGACAGGGCAGGCAAATCCCGCAGCCTGGGGCAAACACCAGGGGTTTCCTGGTCTGCCACTGCAGGTGTTCCTCAGAAGCTCCAGCTTGGCCCAGTGTGCTGAGCTCCCATGGGGCAGAGCCTCTGCCAACCCCTGGCATCTGCTGCCAAAGCCTAAGTGCACAGGGACTCTGAAAAGGCTACCCCTGCATTGCCCTGCCTAGAGCCTTTTTATTTCCCCCAAGTCCCCCTGGTTTGCATGAACTGAAAAACCCATGACTGAGGGGAGACCACAGGCCATCCATCCTGCAGAAGCCAGAGGCCTACATGAGGTTAAAGGTCAGAGGTGCTCTTAATACAACAACGTTTGAGACAGTGTACTTCTTAAAACAAAGATGCACTGGCTGCATTTGAATGGCTCTGTTTGATGGAGAAGAACCTTTTTTGTGATCAAGTCAAAATAAGCAATAACTCTATGTCATTCTCAGACAAAGTGGCAGCCCCTGAGTGCCCAGGGAGTTGAGGAATGTAACTCAGAACAGCTAAAAAATTAGACCCAAGGTACTGGGGGTGGACAGAGAAGAACAGAGCATTAACAGGACCCCCCAGAGTGGCCAGGGAGAGCTACATCCATTCAGTATGCAGGGAATGCAACGCCTAGGAAAGAGAGGTACAGGCAGAAAAAACTGAACACTCTCTCCATCACAGAACTTTCCTGGGTGGCCCGGCCCGCAGTCAGCCCTTTCTGTATAACTCTATCAGAATGTAGCATGTACCTGAGTCCCTGTCATGCTCACTTTTGTCTCGACACAGTCCAGCATGGTATCTAATACTCACTTTTGGTATCTAACACCAAAACTGTTCAGTGAATGAAAGAATGACCTGCCACATAGTGGCTGCAATTCAAAGGGACAACTAAAGCAAGGGGGAGCAGCCATCTGACATTGGAGGGAAAACAACAATGACTAGAGAGGACCTCCTTTGACCAGTCTGAAGACGGAGCACTCCTCATCCTTCACCAGCCTGAAGGCTCAACAGCTGTTCCATGCTATTTCTGGGGTGAGGCGACATAACTTACAGCTGAAGCACATGTTCCCATAATTACGACAAATAAGTGCTACAACTAAGGGAAGAGGGAAAACAGTCAGAACACCTAAATGAGGTAAGATTTTCTTTCTATTTCATATACCAGTTTCACCTTCAACCTCTCTCTTAGAAACCTATAAAACTCAGAGTTACAATCCCAAATGGAAAGTGGACTTCATCCTGGTTGTAATGGAAAATGCTTTTGAATTAACAAGGCACATGCACTCGGCATACAACTTGGTAACTTACTTTTTCCACGTCTAGATCAGCATCCTGTTTCTTCAAAAAAAACTGTAGAAGAGAAAAAAAAAAATAGTGAGGCATCAAAAGAGAACCAAGTACTCTCTGCCTGAAAACCACCCACAAAGCACCACCATAGAATTTCCATTTGTTGCAGACAATCAATTTGCCTAGAAATTTTTTCTCGTTCACACAATTGTTGCTAAGTCACAGTTGCCACAGACACCTGCCTGGAACTGCAAAGACCTGGCCCTGTACCACCAAAGGAAGCCAGCATGAGATTTTAACTTTCTGGAGCCAGAAAAAATAAAGATGGAGGCTTTGAGTGTATGTACACACACAAACACATACACGCTTCCATTCTTCAGAATCTTTACAAGTCATCCACACACAATAAAATTGCATCTCCCGAGTTCTTATGCAACTTACCTCTTAGATTAAATCACCCTAGCTCCCAGCCCCTATCTGCTCTAGTTCCTATTGGTCTGTGGGTGGGCCGCACAGTCCAACAGCCTTCTGGGGACGGCCCCTGTTTCCCATCAGCTGGGGTTCCCCTCTTTGGGAGGTCTGCCAACCCACAGGCATGCAACAACTTGTCCGTGAACTCCAGCCCCAGGATTACCTTAGAACCTTGAGCTAAGCCCCCAGCAAGGCCGCGTACTGATTCTAACAGACACTCACGCTCACATCCCATTAACCTTACAGGGCCAGGGGCAGGATGGCAGATTTCCAGTCTGTTCATACACTCTGCCTATAACCTGCCAATACTACAATACCTCATTTATTATTTGCAATTTTAACTGCTCAAATAAAGCTTCAGTTTTAATAAGGTGTCTAAAGAGCATAATAAAAATAGCTGAATGGAATTACATCAACTACAACATGTTAGGGCTGAAAGTGAGGGTTGAGTTAAGGAATCTAAAAAAAAAAAAAAAAGACAAACAATTTTTCCCATCTTAGTAAAGACTCTTAAGCTTTTTGTATATGACTCTTAGTATCTTTCTTCCTAGTCCCCAGTTTAAAACTACCCCATGTAAATTACTAATCCCACCAAAAACATCCCCTCCACACAAACATGAATTTTTACACTGTTTGAAAAGATGCATAATGAACAGTAACATCTTTGTTTTACATAATCAAAGATGATTCCAATGAGAGAAAAAAAAAATGACCACAGGGAAGTGAATTAGAAACATATATTGTTCTCTGCAGATGGGCATTCCAATCATGAACTCACTGCAGACAAGCAAGAGAATCACCATCAGGCTGGAGAGACAGAAAGGGCTGATAAGAACAAGCACGACACTCGGGCCTGTGCTTTAGCAACACATAACACCCCATCTTTTTCTGGCTCCTGAGACATGCCGTCCTGTCCCTCCTGAGACATGCTGTCCTGTCCCAACTAAGGAGACATTTTCAGGCACTATTCTATGCCTTTTCTTCTGGCTAACCCACCTAGACACTGCTGAGCTGTACAGAATGGGAATGCTCTTTGGGCAGAAATTTTAATGTGCTTCCCTACATCAGAAAAGTGCAATTCAATACCATGAGACAATACCAAAGGAACATATATACAAATAGAAGTTTGACTTTCATTCTCAAACACTTCTATAGAGGTTTAAGAAAGCTGTTGGGGCTCGGCGCCTGTGGCTCAAGTGGCTAAGGCACCAGCCACATACACCTAGGGTGGTGGGTTCGAATCCGGCCCAGGCCCGCCAAACAACAATCACGACTGCAACCAAAAAATGGCTGGGCGTTGTGGCGGGCGCCTGTGGTCCCAGCTATTTGGGAGGTGGAGGCAGGAGACTCGCTTGAGCCCAGGAGTTGGAGGTTGCTGTGAGCTGTGATGTCATAGCACTCTACCCAGGGGGATAGCTTGAGGCTCTGTCTCAAAAAAAAAGAAAGTTGTTGGTCTGATTCATAGGTCACAACAAGGAATTTTCTACCTGAAAGGTGAAAGATTGATTCATCTGCTACAGAAAGAGCACGTGGACATTCCCCTTTGCCAACATAAGGAAGAAACTAAATGCCCGTCTCATGCACGCAGCGTAACTGCAGCAACATAGGAAGCCTGATTCGCAGCAGATTCTGAAAGGCTGAGCCTTCACTCCACAGCGTGTTAGCAACCAGTACCAATAGGAAAACCGAAAACCCACTTGGAGCTGCTGACTCACTGCTGCACCAGGAGTGTTATTTATCCATCCATACATACAGCATCATCCAATTTCTTTTTTAGGCTTACTAAACAGATGGAGTTAACTAATAAAGACTATATATGTATATGTATATAAAAATTGTGCAGCCATAAACCAAAAGGAGAATACCACGGCTTTAACTTAAAGGACTCTCAGGAAGAATGGCTTGAGATATTTTTAGGCAGCAGCTCCATTGTTTCAAAGAGGATATGGTTGGACAAAACAGAATTGCCTAGGAGTAAAATTTACATGGTAACGCCATCTAGAATAAAGAGTGGCATTTCCTTTTAAGACCATGTATATCTTTCTTAAATAAAGGCTGTGTTTCTGAAAAGTTGGACATAAGTAAGTTTTGGCTATTGAGTATTTAAGCAAAATAAAGACACTTTTTACTTAAATACCACCTACATTAAAAATCATTTTTTAAAAACTTGACCAACTTTTCTCCTAATTTATCTTTATTCTGAATCTGACTTTTTTTTTTTTTTGAGACAGAGTCTTTCTCTGTTGCCCAGGCTGGAGTACAGTATAGCATCACAGCTTGCTGCAACCTCAAACTCTTGGGTTTAAGCAATCCTTCTGCCTCAGTCTCCCAAGTAGCGGGGACTAAAGGTTCGTGCCACCATACCTGGCTAATTTTTCTATTTTTAGTAGAGTCGGGGTCTTGATCTTGTTCAGACTGGTCTTGAACTCATGGCCTCAAGTGATCCTCCTGCTTTAGCCCTGCCAACGTGCTAAGATTACAGGCATTGGCCACTGCACCCAGCCTCTGAATTTGATTTTTGAAAAATCCAAGTGTTAGGTTTCCAAAGCTTACGGGAAAACAAGCCTCTCCCACTCCACCCTGCCTCCATGTGTACATATGCTTGTACATGTACGGATACAGATATGTATGTGTAGTTACACAGACATTTAAAATCGTTGTCTAGGTATTCCATTGTGGAATTGGGGGCAACAGAGCATTTTCCATGCTCTATTCTTCCTGCTGGAGTGGTACTGATGTTTTATTTGAGAAACATGACAGAAGTGACCCAGATACCCCAGGGGAAAAGGTGGATCCATAAATGTTGTGAACATGTGCTCAACTGAAGAAATGGAAGCCCAAATATAATATCTCTGCCAAAAGTGAACTACTCTCAAGTGTTTAGATCAGATCAGCCCTCCATCTTTGAGAGAACACACACACATTCTACAAATACCAGAGAAGTCCTCAACTTCGAGCTGTCTCCAGCTCCCACTGCTGTTTCCAAATGCCTATGGACACCTTCCCCTGAACCTCAGGACAGGACAGAGCAGGCAGGGGAGTAACCGGGAGGTCAAGGAGCACTGGCCACATGCTCAGATGATGGTAGCAAGAGGCTCAGCAGTGCTGCAGGGCATGGCAGGGGCTAGGGAAGGCAGGATGGAAGGAGAAAGGTGGGGAACAAGGGCAGGCTGGGAGAGAGGTGTACATTAGCTGAGAAGTCAGCCAGACGGAGGGGCCCACTTCTGCACTGTTACCATTGTGTTTCAATGCAGTCCGCAGTGCACGCCTGGCAGTGGGCTCCGCATCATCATGCCGATCTCACCAACCCTACTGGGTAAGTATAATTCTCTCCTAATGGGCCTTCAGGGCCGAGCACTAAACTGCTTTTCCGGTTTTGTTTGTCTTTGCCTACACTTGCAAGCAGGACTAAATTTCGCCACTGCTGTGTTCCTACCAGGGCCTATTTTACATATCCCTAAGGTCAGTCAGCTCACTGGTGGCCAGGAAGGGGCCACGCTTGGTGTCTACGACAAACAGGGGTCGTACCATCTCTGATGAAAGGTGAAGAGAGGTGGTGAACAAGGAACTAATGAACCTGCACCAAATCAAGGCCACCCTCCACCCTGACCGTGGGGACTGTATAAATCCAGAGTGCAACACACACAACACATGAGTCCCTGAAGATGACCATCCTCTTCAAATTTAATCTGTGTCTTAAGCTTTAAATAAGTGATAGAAATCCAATCTGGAGATTCTGTTATTATTTCTAGCATTAACCAGAAATTCTCATTATTTGAAAAAATATAACTGAGAAACTGAGATTCAATACATGAGGGACAAAATCATACCTCACACAAGATGAAGGAGATTTAAGGGCCATGACAAACCCAAGATTTAAATCATGGCTTGGGTTTTTATTTGGTCATTTAAAAAATGGAAGATGGAGAGAAAAATGAGGTATACTTTTTTTTTTTTCACAATAGTATCTTCTCTATTTCAAATTCAACCCTTTTTACTACTTACAAAGGTTTAAAATATTCATTGACCTGCCAAGAAACATCTGTACATTGCTGGCCACGTCTTCACGTATTCACATCTGAATGGCTTCTTTCTGCTCCACTGATCACAGCTCTATTCAACCATAACTAAAGTGAGAACCCCAGAGCTGTACGTGGTGTGATGTCAGTGGCAACTGAGGATAAGATAGCCATTTGATAGCAACTTCCATATCAAGCATGTCAACAGAGACAAATGTTCCTTCGGTTATTCTTAATGTCGGATCTAAGGCACAAAAAAGACCAGGCAGGGCCAGACTCCGCCTAAATCTGAAGGAAGCTGAGAGCCACAGAGAGCCCACACAGAAACTCCTCAATGCTCCCTGGCGAGGGGCAGCCCCTGGCCCACTGCCTGAAGCCTGGGAACAGGCCTTACTCTCACAGGCGCCCTGAGGCCTGTGCAGCTGCAGACAGACATGCAGTGTGAGGGACCATCCCTGCTCAGGGTCACCATGATCCTCTGTGTGCCCAACAGCTGGATCAGGCCCCAGGGACAGGCCCCCCACTCAGACAAGGCCTTTGTTGTGGGGTATTCCTCACTGCCCCATTTCCCCAGAAAAGATGTATTTTCCTCTAGCCATTCATTCTGGTCCCAGACTAGCTCATCCCCCAGTGTCCTCCTGCATGCACAAACTTTCAAACAAGGTTAAAGACGATGGCAACAGCAACCTCGTCTGTCTTACCTGTCCCTTGTCAAGATGCAGTGGTAAGTGAATATTCAAAATGGTGAGGGACAGAGAGCACTGACAGGCTGGTACTGGACACAGCCACCCCAGGGACATCTTCAGCAACTAGCACCAAGGTGAACATGTCTAGTCTAGACTCATCTGGTCTAGACAGAAGGGCCTTCTGTCTCCCACACTGGGGACACAGAGCAGCACACAGCTCATGATGTATGTACTTGGTACTACATGTACTACCTCATTCTTATTTATTTCATACAAGGGTTTATTTTGCCTCATTAAAAAGGTAGTACACGTTCATTGAAATCTGGGAAACTTGAAACCTGTTGTGACACTGCAGCTTTTCCTTTGGGGTCAGTTTTTCTATACATAGATAAAATGCCACCAGCCTACCCCAGAACTTCACAATGGAGAACACACATGGCAACCAAAAGGAGGGGGGACTCCAAAGAACAAAGTCCCTCGGACCATCAGCAGCAGGGTCTCTTTCAATTAATGAGGCATACAGCATAGACTCCACCCCTTAATCATGCCTCTCACCACTGCCCTATGAATTACTCTCTAAAACGTAGAATTTTGGCCACAGCCAGGGAGAGAGCGGTTGGCTTAGCAACCAAAATCCATCCCTAGCTCCTCTATTTATTTGCCCTATGACTGTGTGCAAGGGGCTGCAGCAAGGGTCATATATTTTAAAACCCACAGGGGCCAGGTAGGTAAAAGAAATGAAAGAGCCAGTGAGATGAGGCAGGGGTGAGCAGAAGAACTGCTCGCAAAAGGACTGTCACAACACTGCATGGGCTGACTGTCATCATTAGAGAATGCAGGTTCGGTTTTGCTAGACTTTCCCATTTTTTCAAGAGAATCCCAGTTCTTATATAAAACTGCCCAATTTAAAAGTGTTAGTTTACAATTTAAAAATGTACCATGTGGCCCTAAAAAACATAAATGAGGGTATAATCTAACACACAGAATGGTTTGCTATCTATAGAAGTTGTGAGATCTATGCCTCTATTCTCTTTCTGTTAAATGGGAAATTGACTGCTACCCACTTGCCACTGGGGGCTTATTTGAGAGCACAGAAGGGGTTTTTATTGTCATATAACAAAGTAACCTGAACACATTCAGATGTACAAAACAGGGTAATATGTTCCCTTACTTAAACCATGGCTGATATAAATAGGACTTGATGTTTTGCAGAATTATTTGAAATGCACACTTACACAGCTAGCATCTGTATAAACAAAAGAGGCAAGTTGTAGTAGCTTTCAAGGATGAGCGTGTGTTCAACTGGTCATACTGGATCCATTGGGGGAATGGCTTTGGAATGGCTTTGACATCTAACAAGCAGTGTGTGAGAAGGTAGTATAGAGAACTCTCTCAAAAGAACGGGCAGGGAAGTGGGGTGTTAGCCAAAGGAGAATGGGGGTGGAGACGGGTAATCTTTAAGACCAATGAAATGACAACTATTTATATGTTATGGAAATCATCATCATGTTAAAGCAACCAGACAAAATACCCAACAGAAAGAACTGTGCCAGCAAAATACTCGACAGTGTGGAGTATAGCAAAAATTTTATTATTAAAAAGTTAAGATTCCAAGATTAAGTTATATAGGTTTTCCTCAACAAGCAGTTAGGGGAGTGGGGGAGAAAAGAATCGTTACTACAACACACACTGCCCCACATTTTACACTGTGCCATTTCTGTATTTGTCCTTTGTAGCCTACTTCTATCACAGTCTCTCTTTGCTAAAATACATTAGTTGCCATGGAAACGATGTCATAGTGTGTAAAACCATTTACTGTCCTTGGAAAGGCATTCATGATAAAATTGAACAGTAGCACGTTTTGAAAAGCGAAGCAACAGAAGGCAGTTGTGCAAGAACACAACAAGGTCTCAAAATCGTGACTTCAGAGTGTTCCTCTGCCACCAACATCATATGTCCCCGAGAGGGTCAGATCAACTTTTGCATTTTAGTTCCCCCTCAACCATCCACAGGAACATCTTTCCAACCCGAGTAGGCAAAATGAACTTAAAACAAAACCTCTGACCTGATGACACGAATACAATAGACTCCCTATAATTCACGCTTTCTCCCAGGAGGTAAGGAGGGCCTGGGCAACTACAGAATCAGAATGGTTGTATGCCTTGTGGGACCTCTGCTAAGAGACAGGAACTGTCTGTGATTTAGTCCTATAGTTTATTCTGCTATCCAACTTTGTTATTGGAGATGGAAATATTTAATAATTTGGGACATACTATAGTGATCGAAACAGCATGGTACTGGCACAAAAATAGGGGCACAGATCTATGGAATAGAATAGAGAATCTTGAGATGAATCTAGCCATATATTGTCATTTGGTCTTTTATAAACCTAACAAAAGCACGCACTGGGGAAAAGAATTCCTATTTAGTAAGTGGTGCTGGGAGAACTGGTTAGTCACATGCAGAAGACTGAAACTGGATCCACACCTCTCACCATTGACAAAAATTGATTCTCACTGCGTAAAAGATTTAAATTTAAGACACAAAACAATAAAAATTCTAGAAGAGGGTATGGGGAAAATGCTTGAAAATATTGGCCTGGGAAAAGATTTTATGAGGAAGACACCCCTGGCAATTGCAGTAGCACCAAAAATAAATAACTGGGATTTGATTAAGCTAAAAAGCTTCTGCACAGCTAAGGGTAGCACAACCAAAGCAGACAGCCTTTCGGAATGGGAGAAGATTTCTGCATGTTATGAATGTGACATCTGATAACTAAAATCTACAGATAACTCAAATTAATCAACAAGAAAAGAGCAAACAACCCCATTTCTAAGTGGGCAAGAGACTTGAACAGAAACTTCACTGAAGATGACAGACAAATGGCCATCAAACACATGAAAAAACGCTCATCATCTTTAATAACCAGAGAAATGCAAATCAAAACCACTCCCAGATATTACCTAACTCCAGTAAGAATAGCCCACATCACAAAGTCCCAAATCTGTGGATGCTGGCACAGATGTGGAGAGAAGGGAACACTTCTATGCTGCTGGTGAGACTGCAAACTAATACAAGCTTTATGGAAAGAAGCATGGAGAATTCTCAAAGAAGTAAAAGTTGACCTTCCATGGGATCCTGCCATCCCATTACTAGGTATCAACCCAGAAGAACAGAAATCATTTTACCACAAAGACACGTGCACCAGAATGTTTACTGCAGCCCAATTCATAATTGTCAAGTCACAGAAGCAACCCAAATGCCAATCAACCCATGAATAGACTAACACACTGTGGCATACGTATACCATGGAATACTATTCAGCCATAAAAAGATGGAAACTTTGTTTACCTGGATGGAGCTGAAACACATTCCTCTTAGTAAAGTATCTCAAGAATGGGAAAAAAAATCCAATGTACTCAATACTAATATGAAACCAATCTATAAACCATTACATGCCCATATGAACAATAAAACATAAATATAGTCTAGCAAGAGGGAGGGATGAGAAGAGGGGAGGGCAGCTGGCGGGATCTCACCTAATGTACACAATGTGACGGTGTTCGGCATGGCCCCTAAGTGAAGGGCTCTTCTACAACTTGAACTTTAACCTTGGAAGTGAGAACAATGTAACCTAAAAATTTGTACCCTCCTATTAATTTGAAATTAAAAAAAATTATATACATACATATTTTATATACACACACACATACAAACACAGAGAGAGAGAGAGAGATTTGTACCTAAATTTCCTGATTGCTGTGGATTAGCAATACATTCTCTCTTTTCCCTTCATCAATTCAATGTAAGTACACTACATTCTTCCCAAAAAGTCATACTGAGCAACTTTTAAGTGCTCTCCTGACAAAGAAAACAGACAGCCAAATATATGTGTCCCTGAATACTTAAAACCTAGTAGGGAACAATCAGACAAGCACAAGAACAGAAAGGGCCTCCTGGGCCTTGGTGGGAAGCTGGGCTTTATCCCAAGTGTGACAGGTAGACAGATTTTTAAGAATTCTCTCAGCTGTTGTGGGAGGTGGGATTGGAAGGGCAGGGCCACTACTTTTGCTATCAGAATAGTGACTAGTCCAGACACAAAAGCAGGGTTCAAAGCAGATGGGGAAATGTGACCATGTAGCTAGGGTGACAGTGCACCTTCCCTCATCTGTGCAAGGTCAGTTTATGCCTGTTGTCCCAGCAGCCCATCAAGATAAGTAGTTGCCCAAGATGTTTCACTTTGTCAACAAAATATTATTGTTAATGGCATTAAAATACAGCAGGATTCGGTTTTGTAACTTGCACTTTGCACGTGAAGCCTCTTCCATAATTAGCCTACCAGGGTGTAAGACAACTAATGATGCAGTGAGGGGAATCTTCACATTAACATGGGATTAAATCTGAAAGATGACTGACAGTAATCCCTCTCTTTTCCTGTCCCTTTCCAATCTTAGTGTAAATGATATCTCCCTTTCAAGGACAACAGAGAGCACTTGGCCATGACCAGCTACGTGCAAGTCTCCAGGGGTAGTAGGAAAAGTATTAAGCGTTGTTACCCCACCAGACACCAAATGCACGGACCCTTGTGCTGTGATCCGTGCCACAGCCTGAGATGCACAGAACACCAGTCAGAAGGGCTGGTGGGAAACACAGAAAGTTATAGGTTAGGTACACATGAAAGATTTGCAGGAAACAGATCTCCTTAAGATCTTAAAACAGAGCTTTTAAGGCAGCGGTTCTCAGCCTTATGGGTCATGACCCACAGGAACTGTATTAAAGGGCCACAGCATTAGGGAGATTGAGAACCACTGTTTTAAAGAATTGTCTGAATGTTCTCATTACAATGTCTTTGTCATTTATTGCATGGTTATACTATTTTATTTTGGTATATCCCTTTCAATAGCAATGGGGCAAAAGAAAAGGAAAATGCAAGTTTAATACAAAATTAAGTACCAAATTTCTGTTTTTCAAGAAAGCTGATGATGAACATTAATTCCCGCAAAATGCTCACTGGTATTTCCTATCCACCGTGGGAGCTGTGGTGATAACCCTAGCTATATAAACCAAAGTCCCAAAACTTCTAAAAAGGCATCAGCAACTGCTTGAAATGTTGAAAGTTACTGTAAGACCAGGGAGGTTGATGATTTAACATGCAAGGTTCACTAACACAGTACTCTAGGAACCATTACTTTTCCTTTACATCAGATGACTATTGTTCAAAATTGATTTTGCTTATTTTTGCACTCTATTTTTTTGTGTAGTTATGAAGGTGAAGTGACAGCTTAAATGTACTAGCTTCAAGTCGGGCATTGTGGCAGGTACCTGTAGTCCCAGCTACTTGGGAGGCTGAGGCAAGAAAATCGCTTAAGAGTTTGAGGTTGCTGTGAGCTGTGACACTCTACCGAGGGCAACACAGTGAGACTCTGTCTCAAAAAATAATAATAAATAAATAAATGAATATATTAGTTTCATTAGCAGAAAATTTCAGAAATAGATAAATGGTTCCAGTTTCATGTCAATATCATCAGATGTTTTAAACAGAAAGCAATTAATTCAAACAACCCTTTGGTTTTTTATCTACTTCCTATAAAGCTTGTAGAAGTTCATTCTGCCACAGGTGAAATATCTTGTGCTATTGTAAACTGTAAAAAGTTCAACACAGGAGATGATGTGATTTGTTTTTGCAGAGAAAATACACATTTTGTGATGCTAAAAATATGGCTGTACTAAATCAAGAAACCCATGCATGGAGCAGAAAAGTATCTGGAATTTGGTGTGGCACATGCATAATTCATAACTGCTTTCAAACAAGTGGCCATCTCTACCCACTGAAACTGTAGGTGTAGAAACTGACAAGCAGTTTTATACAGACCCAGTCAAAAAATGATTTATAAAATTTTTGTGACAATGCCAATGATGAACATAGTATATGCCTTCCCTTTTGCCACCTGTCATCATCAACCAGATTTTAGAGGTGTTTGAGAAACGGCTCCCTAAATCAACCTGTTTGTGCTACGATGGAATGACAGACAAGTCCTCTAAAGGCTGGGTGAGTTGCAGCTACTTGGGAGGTGGAGACAGGAGACTCGCTTGAGCCCTGGAGTTGGAGGTTGCTGTGAGCTGTGATGCCATAGCACTCTACCCAGGGGGATAGCTTGAGGCTCCATCTCAAAAAAAAAAAAAAAGGCTGGGTGAGTTCTGCTCTGAACCAGCTGGAAGTCTTAGATCAAAGCAGTGAATGAAGCACCAAACAATTCAGCTTCTGAAGCCTTTAGTCAGTTGAAATTACTGAAAACAGGGCTTGTAAATAGAAGATGTAGAACTGCAGCCCAAGAAGGCAAAAAAGAAGCTGAATACGTGAAATAATGAGAACTCAAACGCTATCTAAGATTTAATTCTGAAACTGTATCGGGATGTTTTGTAACATCTGGACTTGTGGCAATCTTTTGATGGAACTCCTGGTTTTATGTGGAATACACTGATATTCTGTACCAGGATGGAGTGCAACTGAGAAGACCGTGATTTTGTGTCATCTAAATTCAACAGAATATTTAAAAGGACCATAGAACAACTTATTGTCATAACTTTTGCCTTTTGAAAATATTTCTTAAAGATAAGAAATCTGCATGAGGGAAAAAGACCTGTGAAAACAGTTGAGGGAGAGTATCTACACATTTCAGTGTGAAAAAAAAAAGAAAGAAAAACTCCTCTGAAAAGAGCTTACGTTCAGCAGAATTTGTTCTGAGCTCACCAGGGACTTTGCTTCTGCAGAAAGAGCTATTTTCTCAATTAGAAACATTGTGATAGATAAATAAAAGCCAATCAAAGATATTAATTTCAAGCATTAACTATAAACACATCTTTGAAGAGACTACAGGCAACTTTAAGAGTAAATTAAAAACAATTTGTTCTTCTCATCAGTGGCATGGGTGACATGGCTGAAAAACCAACTAAAACTACCTCAAGGTGAATGAGTATTGAACAAAAATACAGTAGAGTCTCTCTAAGTTAACTCATGAAGGGAGGATAACCAACTGGTCTACATACAGAGGTGGGCAACAAAAGGAACTCAGCCTACTGGATTGACAAGTACATGTGGCGTATGGCCAGAAAATACACACATGATGTCCTCTGTCCCGTCTATGAAAGTTAGGTCATCTTAGAGAGGTGGTCAGCTACGGAGGCTCTACTGTAATTACTTATCCTAATGCTAATGCTCACATAATCAATATAATTTTTTTTCTCTAATGTATGCAGACATATTTTTAAAATTGTTCATTTTTGAAAAGATTTCAATAGAACCATTTCATAGGGCCTGTATATATATGTGTGTATATATATATATATATATATTTTTTTTTTTTTTTTAAATTTCAGGTTATTGTGAGGGTACAAACAGGTCACCATTTTTTGATGTGTTAGGTGGAGTCCCTCCTGTACTTGTATTCCACACCCAAAACAATTTTGAAATTGTCAATAATTCAATATTTTAAAAAAAATTCTATACTTTTATTTAGTGACTCTTTTCAATTTAAATTATATGGTTCAACATCTCCAATTCTTTTGGCTTCCACTGACAGGCAAGGAAAAATGTGAGATGTATTTATGTTTTGAGAAGACTGGCTCACACTGTCACAATAATTTTCTGGTATGAAAATACACACATGATGTCAAAATAGGCAACTCTCTACCTCACCTCATCACACCCCCAATCAAGGCACACTTGAAGCAGGCCTCAAGATTTCCCTTCTGAAATGACTAGGTATTTCAAGAAACACCACGTTTTAAAATGCATCATCTCAAATGCAGCATCATCCTCATATGAATGTCAAAGAGATGAAATATAATTAAAAAGAGTTATCTGGTTTTCTTCCCCCTCTCTCATTTGAGTGTTCTGGTAACTACTTATAAATTATACTTGGAAATGAATCCCTTCATAAACTGATACTTTATTTAGTACATGAAAACTGAATCAAAATGAAGAGCACTTCCCCTTGTACTCAGAGATATAATCTCTAGTATTCACTCTGTTACCTTTAAAATATGAAACTGAAGGATCACACACAGCACAAGTTCTCTCATCTCCAGCATCACCGTAAGTTCACTGGAAAAAGGCTTAAAATTCTGACACTTTCCGCTGACCTAAGGACCCAAAACAATTGATGTCCTTCTTTCCAAAGCACTGGGGAGAACTGCCACTAGCTTAAAATACGAAGCCAAACCCCCCACTACATTTTGAAACATGAGATGGGAAAACTCTACCCCTTCAGAGGACAGAACTTCCTACTTCTTGCCCCAAATGTACCAAATACAGGTATACTAAGCCATGATTTAAATAAAGGAAAAATAGTGTACTATCCTAAGAGTATTAGTATATTTGCTCCCCCCCAAAATTAAAATTAAAATATAGTCCAAATGCAGTGTAGCAGGTTTGAAACATACACTTAACTACTGGACTAGTTAGTAATTATTATACTAAAAGTAATTATTTTTCCATGGTTGATTCAACTTGATTATGATCACTGCATTTCTGCTTATGAGAAAGAGCAATCTTACGACTTACAGATCACCTAGTCTCTTCAGAGTTAAAACTTTATTTGCTTCAGGGCACTCAATCCAATTAAACTCACTTCAAATGCCTCTCAGGGTTGCCCAGTTCCCCTCTCTTTCCTCCTCCCCAGGAGGACAATTACAGGTCATCACAGAGATGGGGAGAGCATCCAGTTGAGGCGCTGCCCTTGCTGGCCTCTGTGGGATGTCTCCTCCCTTTGTCCTAGGGTGCTCGCTCGGTTCTGCTGACATAACCGGTCAATACCCCACTGAAGGTCGGCAGTGCCTCTGGTCACGACTGCAGCCAGCCTCCAGCATGAGACTGGCACACTTCCTTCTGTGAAGCTCTCCATTCTGATCCCAGATCTCTTAGCATCGCCACATCCACCCAAGGGAGCAGGCAGGCTTTGGGGAATTGGGAGGGTACACCATCTGCAGCCACACTGCAGGGCTACCTGGAAGGTGCTTTCCTTCCAGAGTTCCAGAGAGAGGGAGGTGCTCCTCCACCACCTGGGGCTTCTATCCCCTCAATGGTACCTTAAGTAGGAGCCTGGGGAACCAGCGGGTGGATCTCAGGACCCATCCATTTCTAGACACTAGACTCCCCACCCCACCCCCATCTCTACGAGCTCCTCCCACCAACCCAAGACAGGATTTCTCCTTCCTGGAGGAGCCGGAAGCCAGCCTGCAGCCTCCCTCCCACGTGGCTCCATGTACAATGTACTACGCCAGGACTTCTGAGACTTGGCTCTTTGGAATCCACAAACCATTTTTCTTCTAACAAAGCCTGCCTCTTTTAAATGAAGGCCTGGGCTAACTCTGGTCTCTGAAACATGCTTTCAAGGCCTGCTTTGGAAGTCAAAAGCCAAACAATGTCTTCTTTATCCTTCACCATGTTCTGTCCTCCCCCTGAAGTAATGGAATCCTCAGCCTCAATGGGGGAGACTCTCAGGGCAACACGGAGGAGGAGGAAGGGAAAGTAAACTGAATCCCAGTTCAAAATATTATTCCCACTAAACCAGCTGTTCATAATGCAAGGTCTCGGAGGTCCCAGAATACTCTCCCAGGATCAAAGAAAATGTGCAGCACCCAACATGTCATTCTTCCAGAAGACCCATTTGTACATATGTGAACCTAGGGCAAAATGGGCCTATGGCTGTCAGTTTCTTTAATTCCTCATAACTAATGTCTTTAATCTCTTTCTACCATGGAGTTAAGATCCACTCAACGGGAAGCCACCCATCATTTGGAACTCTCCAAGTCCCGGGTTCCCTTATCCGAGGGCCCCCTCATCTTCACCTCTCCTCCTCCTCTTACCTACGATGTTCCCCGACCACATCGGAGGCCTCAGACTTTTCCTCACCGTGTCTCTCACACCAAACTCCCCTATCTAGCCCGAACCCTACTTGTAGTTGAGTCAACTGATGTTTTCTTTAGTTTCTTAAAACATCCTACTCACTTAACTATTCAAACCAATTCCTAGCTGTAGATCACCAGAAGGTCATATGTTTCATTCCAAGCTGACAAATATTATCAGGCAAAGTCACAAAATTGGGCCAAAGGGAACCACTAAAAATACCTACAAATTTCAATAGGGCTTCGCTGTCTAATTCTTTTTATTATTCATCTATTAACACACATATCCTGTAGCTCAGTAGCTATTTGAACCTTTTCTATATTCTCCAAGCTCCTTCTCCCTTCTCTAAATCTGCCAACCTCAGATGAAGGTTCAGCCTATAATTGTCCTGAAAAGTTCCAGGACCCTACACACCTTTGAACTTCTACCTTCTCACATACAAATATCACTGTATCTTTATGTGTCTTGCAGTGATGGTCAAAATCATACTCCCGCTATTCAGTAGGAATTCTGTCTGGGAAACACCTTTCTCATTTGTTCCTTCTCCCTCTGAGTAGCTGCTACTTTTTAGCCTTTTGAGAACTATAGTGGGTTGAGTGGTGGCCCCCCCCAAAAATATGCCCCTGGAATCTGTGAAAGTGACCTATTTGGAAAAAAAGGTCTTTGCAGATGTAATTAAGAATATCAAGATGATATTCTTTTTTTTTGAGACAGAGCCTCAAGCTATCCCCCTGGGTAGAGTGCCATGGCATCACAGCTCATAGCAACCTCCAACTCCTGGGCCCAAGCGAGTCTCCTGCCTCAGCCTCCCAAGTAGCTGGGACCACAGGCGCCCGCCA
>CAUYQV010136963.1:0-28306 GCA_963574575.1 Galagoides demidoff | reverse complement strand
CTTTTTGAAAAAGTCAAAAGATACAGACCCCCCGGAGCTGCATGTTTGCCTTTTCTGCAAAACAGTCCCCTGAGATGGAGTAGTGGCCACTCCCTATGGGTAGGGAAAGGCTCCAGTTACCAAGTCCCTACTGTTTTTTTTTGTTTGTTTGTTTGTTTGTTTTTTGGAGACAGAGCCTCAAGCTATCCCCCTGGGTAGAGTGTCATGGCATCACAGCTCATAGCAACCGCCAACTCCTGGGCTCAAGTGAGTCTCCTGTCTCAGCCTCCCAAGTAGCTGGGACCACAGGCGCCCGCCACAACGTCCGGCCATTTTTTGGTTGCAGCCATCATTGTTGTTTGGCAGGCCCGGGCTGGGGATTCAAACCCGCCACCTTAGGTGTATGTGGCTGGCGCCTTAGCCGCTTGAGCCACATGCGCCGAGCCTAAGTCCCTACTGTTTTTTAATTCCTTCTTTATCCTCCATTTATAATAACTGCTCAATCAGTACAATCAAGCGCTCTTTGGCAATAAAGAGATAGCATAGATAGGTGGATGGATAAATAGATCAATAGATGGATAATAGATCTCAGGCCGCAGATTACTGAGCTTCCTTGGACAGTGACACTTTATAGCAGGCACTCTTGTACCAAGCTGAGACTCTAACACTTCTAGAACCTTGCATTCCTCAGATTAACCAAATCAAGCAGTAGACTTCAACGACACAGACAGTCTAAGAATCTGATCATTTCTAGAACTCAAGACCTCAGAATTTCAACCTGCTTATCACCTGAACAAGAAACAGAACACGAAGCACTGAGCAAGAAAGGAGCCCACAGCACCTTCCAGACATAGAATTCTACCCTGCCCCTGCCTTGTTTGTGCAGATAACAGGCTTTTCTTTCATTTCTCAGGGTTTTTATATCTAAGCTCTATATGTTTATTTGTGAGACACCAAGCAATTTGAGGGCTGTTTTCCTTCAAGTATAACTACCCAAAAGACCAAGAGAAGAAAAATGTCAGAGCATATTCCAGATATTTTCAAAGGATGAAATACTGCTCCTGTACCAAACCCAAGGCACTGAAGTTCTCCTCCTGCGAAGCCCACGGAATGTTCCCATGGAATTGTGATGTATCTACAACTATTATCAGAAGCATTTACTGGACAACATTGCGCATAAAGCTCTGTGTCAGGCACATCTCCGGGGGGCCAGGATCCCCAAAGACCTTAGAGGCAACCCAGGGCATTTGCTAGCGCTTTGTGTAAAATAGAAACAAGTGTTCCTTCTTCTGGGCCCACAGGGACCCACATCGCACAGCACAGCTTGGCAAGCAAAGTGTGGCTGGCTGCCTTTCCACCCGCCCTGCTCCCCTGCAACCCTGCCCACTCGTACAGTGAATAATCTGCACGAATATACGCAGCAGCATGGCCCTGGACGCAGATGTTAAACCTGATGCAAATGAAATAAACACGTGCATGAAATTCAGCTGGGGGATGCACCCGACAAGCCAAGAGATTTAAAGAACATGACAATTTGGATGTTTTATATTGGTTACTGGGTTTTTAACCTCTCAGGTGAAACAGATTTTAGAACCTTTAAAACAAAGAAGTGAGTATCACACCAAACCCTAGAGAGGTGAAAATTAAATCCATTCCCCCAACAACTCTGCCAAATTTCTGAGAACACTCTGCCCTGGTGAACATGACCCCTAGATGGATAGACACACAGTCTATTAGAAAACCAATTCCTTGTTTGTTGGGAGATAAAGTAATTCATAAGAAGAATTTGTGTTTCAATAACATTTCTATACCAAAAGGAAACCTGTTCCTTTTTTTTGTCCTAAATAGCCCAGGCCAGGTCATCTGTCCTACTCCTTAGTGGAATATGAGTTTCCACAGGCTGCCCTAGCCTCACTGACCTGACATTTCTCCTGTCCTATTTCACTGTTCAATTTCATGTGCCTCCTCCCTGCTGGGACCTGGTTGTTCCAGGCTTTCAATGGGAGTCCTGTTGCCCTGGCTCAGTATGTTTCTCATTACAGTCTTATACGCTATTTGAATCCGAAGAATAAGCACTTAACACTAAATTGATTTTTTCCTAGCCCACTGGAAGGACACAGGTCAAGTGCCCCGACAACGCTTTTGGAGGAATCACTAGGACTAAGCCCCCAAACCTTAACATGAACTCCTGCTTCCACTTAGACTAAAATAGCTGCCCTGCCCTGACCTAGGAGGAGGAAAAGGAGAGCCCTGCCCTCATCTCCAGAGAGAATACTTCTGAATTATGTATGTCGTCACTGAGCGTTCTTTTCCAGATCTTACAGACAGTGAATATGAAAGCAGCATTATGGAAAAAGAAGAGTGTCTGGATTCCCTGAAACATCTTTGATTCTCTACCATTCCCTGGTTTTATCCAAGCCTGAAATATTTCAAAGCATGGTTCTCCATCATGCTCATGCAATTATCCCTTTTATAAAATAATAATATTAAGGTTTTATTTACCTAAATTAAGAAGGGTTGTGCCTTCCTCCTCCAGACAAAGGGCTAATGTTTTGCTACAGGTGACCAAGATGTGATTTCACATTCCTCAGTGACAATGTTAGAAGGCACAGCAATTGTCCAGAGTCGTCTTTGGAGCCACTAGGACACAGTGGTGCAGGAAATGGCTGAAGAGTAAGAGCCTAGCAGGTGCAGGGTCCAGGCGTCCTCAATAAAGTTTCCCTGGGAATGAATCTCCTGACCTGTGTTGCGGGGGGAGGGAGTGTGTAGGGGCCCAGTTTCTCCCTCTGCTTACAGTCTTCATTTAACACATAAACCAGGAATTACCACCAATACTTGATGGCATTGAGGAGGCAGTGCTTCCCCTTACTCTCACTCTCTTCTGTCACGAGCAGAGAGAGGAACTATTTGATAGTTGGGAAGGACTCATCAGACACCTGTCACCAGCCGTGGTACTGGCAGCCTCTTGCAGTTTCTTGCCCTCTCACTCCGTCTTTCCTTCTCTGCTCTTTGCCTCTTCAAACCCCATTCTATCCTCATCTTCTACCTCTCTGTCTCTCCTCTTCTTTGTATCCCTGACCCACTAGGCTAAAGTCACAGATGTCCTCTTTTTTCCTCCTTTAAAGCCATAGGCACAGGCTCTGCGGCCAGGTCTGTCCTGAGGAAGTGTGTCCAGTACAGAGGGCAGGTGGGAGGAAGCCCAGTGGGCCCAGCACCAGATGAGGGTGTGCCATGATGACACAGGGCATTTTGGTCCTGACTTCTGAGTCTTCATTTCTCCAATGAATGGTTCAGAACTCACAGGAAGATGGGGTCATGTGATTAAGCTTCTTGGATTCCAAAAAAGTCCTAGAGTGCACAGACAGAACAGTGAGTCAGCTGACCAAAGTGCCATGTAGAAAAAAGGCAGGACACAGCTGGGTTGTGCAGCTGGAACAGAACTGCAGAGCCAGCCCCGGTGGCGGGTGACAAGCAGGGAGCACGTGGCAGGGCACACTCGGGACTTCCTCACTTTGTCGTGAAAAAATAAACAACCCACTTGATTGTAGTAGATTATCTTTTGGATGTGCTGTGGATTCAGCAGTCTGCAAGCGTATTTTTGAGGATTTTTGCTTCTATTTTCATGAGGGTATATTGGTCTGTGGCTTTCATTCTCTATTGTGTCCTTTCTGGCCTTTGGTATCAGGATGATGCTGGCTTCATAGAGTGAGTTAGGAGGATTCCCTCCTTCTCCATGTTACGGAACAGTTTCAGTCAGGTAAGGGCCAGAGATTTTTTTGTAGGTCTGACAGAATTCAACTGTGAATCCATCTAGTCTTGGGCTTTTTTTGAGGGGACCGGGGCTGGGTTTGAACCCACCACCTCCGGTATATGGGGCCAGCACCCTATTCCTTTGAGCCACAGGTGCCACCCTAGTCTTAGGCTTTTTTTGGTTCAGAGATTTTTTTTCTTACTGTTTCAACCTGGCTACTCCTTATTTGTCTGTTCAGGATTTCTATTTCTTCCAGATTTCTATTGACATTTCTTCCTGACTCAAGCTTTGGAAGTTGTGTGCTTTCAAAAATGTACCCATTTCTTCTAGATTTTCCCATTTGTGTGCATGGAGGGTTTTGTAGTACTGAAGGATGAGATTGTGTATTCCTGTAGTATCAGTTGTCCTGCCTCCTTTTTCATTTGTGGTTGAGTTTATCTGAGTCCTTTCTTTTCTATTTCTGGTAATCTAGAACGTGGTCTATAGATTTTGTTAAGCTTTTCAAAGAACCGACTTTTGTGTCACTAATGCTTTGTGTCAGTTTTGTTTGTTTCCATGTTGTTTAGTTCTGCTCTGATCCTTGTTATCTCTTTTTTTCTGCTAGCTTTGAGTTTTGTTTGTTCTTCTTTATCTATCCTTGGGGGGTGTAACAAGGAGCTAGATGAATTCCTTAGGTTGTTGATTTGTGATCTGTCTTTTTGATGTAGGCATTTAGTGTTAGGAATTTTCCTTTAGCACTGTTTTTTCTGTATCCTAAAGACATTAGAAGCTTTTGTTGGCTTTGTCATATAGGAATTATTGTTATTTACATCTTCCTTTTGTCATTGACCCAAGGATCATTCAGTAATGTGTTAAGTTGTATGTATTTGTATGTGTTTGAGAGGTCCTCTGAGAATTGATTTCTAGCACTATTCCACTGTAGTCTGAGGAGATACATGGTATAATTTTGATTTTTTTAATTTACTGAGACTTGGTATGGGGCCTAACATATGATCTATCTTGGAAAATGTCCCATGTACTGATGAGAAGAATGTGTATTCTGCCGTGTAGGGATAGAACGTCTCTTAGGTCCATTGGTTCTGAGGTCCTGTTTTAGTATTTCTCTGTTGATTTTTCTGCCTTGATGACCTGTCTAGTTCTGTTAGAGGAGCATTGAAGTTCCTGGCTGTTATGATGTTGCTATTTATTTCTTTCTTTAGATCTAGCAAAATTCGTTTTCTGAATCTGGGAGTGCCTGTGTTATATGCATAATATATTTAGAACTGTTATAGCTTCTTGTTGAATTTATCCTCTTATCATTACATAATGGCAACTTTTGTCTCTCTTTTTTTTTTAATCATTGTACTTTTGCAGCAACTCAGATGGAACTGAAGACCATTATCCTGAGTATCTCAGGAATAGGAAAACAAATACCACATGTTCTTACTTATCAGTGGGAGCTAAATGATGGGTATATATGGTCATAAAGTGGCATAATGGATATGGATGCTAAGAAAAGGAGGGGTTGGGAGTGGGGTGAGGGATCGAAAATTACCTACCAAGTACATGGTATGCTATTCTGGGGATGGACACACTAAAAGCCTTGACTTCACTATTATACAATATTCATCCAGGTAACAAAAAACAGACCTAAGTCTGTTAAGATTTTTTAAAAATTAATTCTTACATTAAATGAGACTAAGACTTGTCTACTCCTAGTCATAAGACCCCAAGAGATGAAAGTCACACCCCAGAACAGACCAGAGAAAGACAAAGACCATATCTTGAGACGTTAACATGGATGACAAGAAAAACCAGACCAGGCATGAAGAGAGCATTCTGTTCATCATATTCACCAGACATTTAGGTGGGAAGAACTAGAAAGCAATATCCAAAACCTGCCATGTAGTATCTACATATGCTGTGTGTACCTAAGCCATATTGTTCCCATTCCCAGTGTTGGTTCCATCATCTTCTTTCCTATTAACGCTTCTGTAAAGTCCTAAATTAAAAATCCCTTCCAGATTTATTATAGAGAGAGAGTTGAGCTAAATGAACACCTGGGAATTTCGTCAGTCCAGAGTGCATAAGCCACAGCCCTAACAAAAGAACCTTCGCAAGGCTGATTTCCATCCAAGAGGACTCTGAGTAGAGTGACCACACATCCTAGTTTGCCCAAGATAGTGGTGGTTCACACCTGTTGCCCCAGGATAATTATTAGCAGCACTTTTTTTCTCAAAAGATTCTAATTTTCATGTTTAATTATACACTACAATCATAATAGCTTGTTACGATCCATTAGAGATACTCCAACAATATGTCATAGACTACATTCAATAGAATCTCTGGAACTGTGGAAAAATTATTAATATAAGTGAAACTTGTTTAAATTATCTTCATGAAATTTGACAGTGATAAGCAACATGTAAGAGAAGGCAAGAATACAAATCAACCCAGAAGACAAAGAAGCAGTAAGAGGAAAGAAAATGTAAATTTGACCTTAATTCTCCACCATCCTCATTAGTGATGACTGCTAAGGGTTGGCGAGCCATGATCTTTGGAAAGCAATCTTGGAAATTCATTCATTAAGAATATTTTTTAAATTTTGATTTGTGAAATAAATGGCCTTTCCCCCCTAATTTTATCAAGATACCCAGCTCGTGAACTGACATTCCTAAGACAAGGATTCCAAATCTACTTTTCTGTGTTTGTGTATCTGTGTGTATGAAAGAGAAAAGAAGGGAGAGGGTAGAGGGAAGAAGGGAGAGAGAGAGGAGAGAGGGAACAGAAGAGAGAGGGGGGAGAGAGGGGAAAGAGGGGAGAGGGGAAAGAGGGGAAGAAGAGAGAGGGGAGAGAGTGGAGAAAGGGGAGAGAAGAAAAAGGGGAGAGAAGAGAGAGGAGAGGGGGGAGAGAGAGAGGGGAGAGAACATGCTTTTAGTGAGTACAGGTGAAAGAGTAAATTGTCTCCATCCCTTCAAAGCTACCCAGGGACTTGGCTGTTTACATTATTATCAACCTGTTGCATTTCTCTTGCTAGGAGACCACAGACCAGGAAAAGTCATAGTCAAGCTCACACCTATAGGAAAGCTTTGTTTACATTGCATATGATGTGCTTAATATAATCCTACAGCCTTAAGTTTCCTTGTACAGAGTTCTTTTCAGTGCCCAGTTAACAGGCAAAAATTAAACAAGATCAACAAATGAGCTGTCAGGGTCTACTCTGTACCCACCTCAAATTAAACAGCCAACTCCTTCCCACATTGCACTAAGATAGTGATCTGTGCTGACTCATGAGACAGAATTGGCTAGAGCCACACGGCTGCTATATCTTCAGTACCAGGACAACTGTACAGTGGACTTTCATCAGAACAAGATGCTGCTCCATATTCAGTCCCCTGATATGTGGTGCCTCTCCCCTCCTGTCACAACCCTCGTGTCCTTGATTTCCCTCAGCTCCCTTTATCCACTGTAACTGGGATGTACTAAACAGTTCACCCCTCCTTCCTGGCTGTCAATGATTCCGATACTGCCCTGTCATGATCCTAGATCCCTATCAGGTTTCACATGTTCTCTCTGAAGTTTCTATGAACATGCGACATAGTCACAGAAAACTACACAAACCAAAAAGCGAGTAGATTTTCATAAAGTGCAAATACTGAGACAAAATGTTACCAATGAGAACATGGTAGCATCCTAGAAGGCCCTCATGTGTTCCAAAAATCAGGCACTACCTTTCCCCAAATGTAATCTCAGTCCTTACTTTTAAAGAAAGTCCTCTTTGGACTCAGATTTATACTGATACAAATGAAATCATATGATGTGTCCTCTTTCGTGCCTGACTTCTTTGGTCCGCGTGGTGTTTTTTAGATTCATCCGTACTGAGTGTGATCATAGCTCATTCTTCTTTATTGCGAAGGTCTATTTCATTTTGTAACTCTACAACAAATTAGTGAGTCGTTTGCCTGTTTCACTATCACACATTCTTGCCCGTGTGTTTCACTGCACAAATGTACGCATTTTCAGTTGACATACATTCCAGAATGGAATCGCCAGACTGTAGTTCATTACATATATGCAGCTTTCCCACATCCTGAAAGAAACTTTCCGAAGTGAATCTACCAACGTTTACTCCAGCCAGTCATGAGCATGCCAGCTGCTGCACATGGTGCTGTCAGTTTTTTCCATTTCAACCATTCTGATGGACAGAGAATGGTATCGTGTGGTATTTTAGCTATAACTTGTATTTCCTGGTGACCAGTGAAGTTGAGCCACCTGCTTTCTTAACCTTTCAACTTTTACCAAGCCAATGGCCAATCCTGGCCACTTAACTCCTTCCTGATTACCACCGGCAAGGGACACTAGGGAAAGAACAAAGGGTGAGTACACCCTTTCCACTCAAAGATTTCCTATCCTTAGCCTTCGTCACTGTCCACCAATTAATTCCACACTGTGTCTCTATCTCCTGGACAGGTCACCTTCTCTGATTGTGTCCAGTCTGACACCCACTTCTGCCTTAACTATGCTTAAGCCTACCAGGTGATCCTGCCTCCAACGAATACCAGGAAAGCTAAGTTCTATGGAGTGAGCACCGACACGTTCCCTTGCTGTCCTTACCTTTTTATTCTTCTCTTGGGGCTCAGAGGAAGTGTTGTTCCTACTCTCTAAGGCCCTTAATCCCTGAGAAAATGTGTTCTTTTCGTTTCCTTTGACACTTACTGTCTGTCTCTGTGACCAAAAACTAGTTACCTGACCTCTTTTGGACTCAGGTGTCTTGGCTGGCAAATGAGAATACTTCCTACCTCACAAAATCACTGTGACACTTGAAGGACAATGTGCTTACAGCCCATGGTTCAATGTCTGGCAGATATTTTGTGCTTGGTAAATAGTAATTGTTTTCCTTCCATTTATATATTTTTTAAAACTCTCCACTATTATTAATCTCTTACTTTTACCTTAGAGGCAGTGAGACAGAAAAAAATCTTGGGTTTTATAATTGGACATAACCCTGTTTGAAATTGAATATTTACCACTGATCAGCTCAATTATTAACTTCCCTAAGTCAGTTTCTTACACTCTCAAAGGCATCTGAGGGTGTCACGCTTGGAAGTATAGAAATCATAAGTCACTGTAGCCCCTCTGGATTAGCAGTCCCCAACTAGGGGCCCATAGGCTGTACTCATTCTGCCATACCTGTGTTGAGGCAACACAGTCTGTTTGGTTATTAGTTTTTACTTTAATTTTCTAGAGTTAAATATTAGGATAGTTTACATTCCATCAAAAAATTCAGTCTTCTTTTGAAAAAATCAGAAGATCTAGCAACAGTGCTCATATTCCTGCATAGCAACAATCACCAGGGCACTGCCCTCCAAGCCTGGGCAGGTACTGTCTGGTCTGCCACACTCCCCTCCCCTCCCTATTCTCTTCCTGCCCACCACAGGTCACTCTCCCTCATTTACTCTACCTTTATAGACCCTAATGGGCTTTTTAGGGGTTTTTTTTCTAGCTGATATCCCTTCTTTAGTGTCTTATTGAACTAAATACACTTGAAATATATTTAGTATCACTTCTTATACCAGTGTTTTTCAACCTTTTTTATCTCACAGCACACTTGAACCTGTAGTTAAACTTCTGTGGCACACTTATATTGATCCCTAAAAAAGTAAAGTTAAAAGAATATACTTACTATGCTTTGAACTTCTATCAAAAATAATTTAATTAACGATCTTTAAAATTTTTTATGGCACACCGAAGATCCTCTCAGGGCATACTGGCTGAAAATCGCTGTCTTAAACAGATATAAACCACCTGATCTCCAGATTCTTAGACCTTATAAGTCAAGACTCTTCAGAAAGCCCCCGTATTACTTTCCCTCTGCTATTGTAACAAATTACCATAAACTTCATGACTTAAAACAATACAAATTTACTATCTTACAGCTACAGATTATCAGATGCCTAGAATGGATTTGCTTAGTTTGGTAGAGATGTTGGCAAGGGCTGCATTGCTTTGTGGAGGCTCGAGAGGTGGATCTGTTCTCTTCTCTAGCTTCTAGGGCCTGCCCTCCTTCCTTGACTCAGGGACTCTTTCTCCCTCTTCAAAGCCAGCAATGAGTGGCTGCCTGGTTGACTTTCTCTTGCTGCATCCCTCTGACACTTATTGCTACCATCTTCCACTCTTAGGGACACTTATAATTACACCGGGCCCACCTGTAAGTCCAGGACAATCTCTGCATCCCATGCTTCAGCTGATTAGCAACCTGAATTCCATCTGCAATCTTAATTTCCCCTTCCCAGGTAACATACATATTCACAGATTATAGGAATTGGGATATAGATATCTTGTGGGGCCTTGACACTGTTATCAAGTCCTCCTTTCATTGAAAAACACAGTTAAGTCTATATTATTGATTTCCCTAATAGTACCACTACACATTTTCCTTCAGTTCCAAAACAAGCTTTCCCAAACACAAACAACTGAGTGTTAGCATCATAACATTCTATGGCAAAGCAGTTTTCTCCAACATGCCTATAAATTCCAGCCAACACCTTTTGCTACCCCTCTATCTGAAAAACGCTACCGCCATTTTGAGTTGTTAGGAAGAGCTGAGTAAGAAGGGAGGATGAAGAGGGGTGTAAAAAGAAATGGCTATAGCTACAGTCCCATTCCAGGTGCAACTTCCCTTGCAGATTTAAAAAACAAGAAGAAAGAAAGAGTAAGAAGCATGACAAAGAAACATCTATACTGTACTGCCTCGGGCACGCTGAGCCCTGGCACAGTTCTGCGTACTAATTCACCGGAGAGTGAGCCCAACCTGCTGGAGGTGGCCATCAACAGCCTGTCATACCCGGTGCTTTCACAAATTGCCCAGGAAAGGTCGTCTAACTCATTCTCAATGCTACCCAAATTTCCTTTTGCACAGGAAAAAGCAAACAGAACAAAGCAGGCGTAGTCACATCAGATACTGTCATCTCTTCTCTAAATAGAGAATCAGGGCATTGTTCCTAATTTTAAAAAAAGATAAATCAAATTTAGTCTTTAAACAAACTAAGATCTAGATTTTATTTGCTACTTGGAATTTTTAAATAATAAATCTTGCAAGTTATATAATATGCTTAAAGTGAATTTATATGTGTGTTTGTGTGTGTTTCTCTGTATAACCTTTAGGGAATTTTTTCAGTGTACCAAATTCTTAATATATTACTGCACTGTGAACTAAAATTAAGGCTCCCCCCACCAGCAACTGAATGACTAGTCTCTGTCTTGGCCAAGAGGATCTCTAAAACTGAGTTGCTGGCCCCGAGAAAGGAAATCGGACATGCCTCATCATGCCTGCTCCCCTCCTTAGAGATGTCCTCTGAGACTCACTAACAAGCCAAGACTCTGCAAGACCTACCTGCAGGTCCTCAATACACATAACAAACTGCTTGAGTCTGGCTGGTACTTTGTCTGGAATTAACAGACCTTGTATCTTAAGCATTCCTTTTCACTGACACTTGGTCTTTTAGACTGAGTCTAACTTTCAGCCAATTGTCAGCTACAGAATCTTTAAACCCACCTATAAACCTGTAAGATCTGAGCTTCCAGAAGTCTCGCCTTTCTGGCCCAAAGGAATATATGTTTTCCACAAATCAATTTATGACCTCATCTGTAATCCCTGTCTCCTAAAATGGATAAAACCAAACTGTAGCCCCCCTACCTCAAGTCCACATACTCAAGCTTTCTTGGGTGTGGCTCCAGGTCATGGTCCTCAAATTTGGTTGAGAATAAACCTCCTTCATTATCTTACTGAGTGTGGCTTCTTTTCAGTCAACACTGCATTTCAATTTTTTTAAACTTTTTTTTTAATCATTGGGGAATCATTGAGGGTGCAGTGACCCAGGTTATACTGCTTGTGTTTGCTGGGGAAAGTCCGCCTATTAATAGTGTCTCTTCCCCAAGAGGTGTGTCATACACTGTGGTCCCATGTCCTCCTCCCTCTTCCCCATCTCCCTCCCCCCGCCATGTACTAACATCAATCGTCCTCATATCAGAATTGAGTACATTGGATTCTTGCTTCTCCATTCTTGTTATGCTTTACTAAGGAGAATGTATTTCAACTCCATGCAAATTAATACATAAGACGTAAAGTCACCATCCTTTTTAGTAGCTGCTTAGTATTCCATGGTATACATATACCACAGCTTATTAATTATGCACATTCTTGGATTAGTGGGCATTTAGGTTTTTTCTACAATTTGGAAATTGTAAATTGAGCTGCAATAAACAGTCTAGTGCAAATATCCTTATGACAAAATGATTTTTTTTTTTCTTCTGGGTACATGCCCAGTAATGGGATTTCAGGATCAAATGGGAGGTCTGCTTTGAGTTCTTTGAGGATTTCAATTTATATACAAGCCATTTATTAAGTCATATACAATGTTAGCTAGGTAATCTGGTTCATCCCTAGGAGTCTAGTCTAAAGTTGGGCAACACAGCCAACATCACCCTCCTTGAAACCTTTCTGGGTGCCTATAATCTTCCTGGAATCAGCTTTTCTATATAATCAGGATCTTGACCTTCCACTTCCAAACTCTTTCTCAAATCTTTATTGGCTCCATTTCCTAGATTTCATTTTCATAATACATCACAGTCCTAATTATCAGAGTAAACTGTTGTTTACCCCATGAGGACAGGGACTGTATCTGTCCCTTTCTGACAAACTCCAGTTGTGTGCCTGGCACACAGCTGGCTTGAAAATGCTGCTAAATGAATGAATGCTACCTATCAGGACTTTTTTTCTTTTTGACACATGTTATTTACACCAGGCATTATTTTTTGTGTTTTGTACATAATAACTTAATTCTTATAATGAATTATGTGGGGACCATTATTAGAAAGCAGGCATAGAAAGGATCAATCATTTCACAAAGCCACGCAGCAATTAATAATAGACAACATTTATTGAGAACTTAATGTATGTCAAGCAAGGCTGCTGCTACTAGCCACCTAAGATGACTGTGAATAGCCTCCCCCCCCAAAAAAAAAGTCCCCTTTGAATGGATGAATTACAAAAAGCATCCAGTAAAGAAAAATAAAAATCTGAGAACCACCTTCAACTCCTTTTGAAAAAGGGAAGGTCCAGCATGGACGTGGAGTCATGCAGCCCCCCACCCCTTCCTAATGAACAGCTGCTACTAACATTAGCCAGACCCCAGGAAAGGCGATAGTCCTCAAGTATCTACAGAGACATCCCCCATGATGAGGCATAAGGAAATTCTTTTCTGGGGAGAGCACATGTAGTGAGAATGAGACGGCTTCATTCAGGCTAGGGCTGAGACGACACAGCTGTTCTGGTTGGTTTGGGTCCTAAGTGACCTTCACCTCCTCTCTTCTAATCTTGCTGTTTTGTAAATTCAACTTTAACCTGACAGTGTGTGTCTTGAGTAGTGTAGGGCAATTGATTTAGGAGATTAACTTTCAAACTGGAATGCTGTTTGGGGGCACAGGTTGTGCTAATTATTGTTTATTATGGGCTATGGGTTATGCCAATTATTATTGTTTAAGATAAGGGCTAACATGGTTTTTGCTTTGAACTTTCACATATTAGACTGTGGTTTTGGAAATGGAAGATCAGAACAGTTTTGGAGAGGCTACGCTCACTGTTCTTCAGAATCCCCACCTCTGACAAAGTTTGGTGGACCTATCCCTGTGTCTGCATATTGGCTGACAGTGACTGGTGGCCAGATCCTCTTCATCTGGTAACACTGGTATTCCATACACAAGGACATCCAAACTGCAACTTTAGGTATACGGGCTAAGTCTAGCTCAAAAACTAAAGTCTATTTGATTCCACACTAATAATGTTGATTACAAGTTTATCTTCCGAGGTACGAAACAAAGATGAGATCAATCATTCTTCCACCCACCCAGAGACGTCTGTGTAATTGATTCCCCTTTCACTCCCCCTTTGCCTTCAAACACTCATCCTATGGCAAAGGTAGCTTTCCTGAGCCTCACAACACTACCCACCTGCTCCCTCCTTTTTCTGTATGCTCTTTCCCTTTAAAGAAAATGAAGTTTCAAATCCCTCTTAGGGAAAATAGATCTGTGGTTTATGTTTTGGGGCGTCCTCACACTTTGGCTTAATAAACCCCCCGTGATGGAGATCTCCGCCTCAGTCACTTATTTTGGCTTGTAAATCTCTTCCTTCAAGACCACTGAGCCTCCTCCAAGGCACAGGGCATGTAAGTGAGAGCAGGTTCCTGCCTGCATTGGCCCCTTGACCATGAACCTTTTTGAAAAGAGCAGCCTGCACAAAATACAGTTTAGTGCCACAGACTGCTCTGACATGAAATGGTGATTAACCCACAATAACCCTATGAGGTTGGCATTAATATCATCATTGTCTCTATTTTACAGAAGCAAGAACTCAAAGAGCTCCCCCTGCTGAGTGACAGGGGAGATTGAGACCCAGGCATTGTGGTCCCAGAGCTCAATGCTCCTAACATTTCCTGCAACTGCCTCCTAACTAGTCTCCACGCCTCCTAACTCGTCCCACGACTCAGTCTATGACTGAAGCCACAGTGAATTTCTAAAGATATCAATCAAATCATGTCTCCTTCATGTTTAAAAGAGGTCAACAGCTCTCCCATTGCCCTCACGTTAAGGCCTTGACTGAGAAGGCCTCTGTGATCTGACCCCGGTCACCTTCTGCCCTCACCCCTCCTCCCTCTGCCTCTGTGGCTGGACGCACACAATGACATAACCAGACTGAACATCCCCCTCCATGGCTCTCTGCTCACTGGTCTCAGCCTTAGCAAGTGCTGTTCTTCCCACGGGGAACCCTTTTCTTCCCCATCTTCAGTTGATGAGCCCCATACCTCAAATCGTATCCTATACGTCCCACTTCTGGTCCACATTCCCTCAACACTCACTCTAAAAGACCCCCGATGAACCCTCTCATCACTACTGGTATTTCATAGCAATATCACATGCATGCATTTATGTGATTATTGATTCAGTACTGGTTTTCCCCATTAGTGAGCTTCTTGATGGCCAGGATGGTGCCTTTTTTGTTAGTTCACTGTAGACCTAGCTTTCGGCACACTCCTGGCACAAACAGGCCTCACTGTGCTTCTGCGTTATAGCACTCATCACAAGACTGAGTGACACTGTCACCGCCTGATCATTTCTGTGCTTCCCATTAGATTTAACTACTTTAAATGCACAAGGCCAGAGACGGTATCTGGCTTGGACCCTCTGCTGATGCCCCAGTACCTAGCACAGTGCTGACACAGTAGGCACTCAAATAGTCCAGAATAAATGAATGAACAAGCACAAATAACTGGCTCCTTCAGGACACCAAGCCTCTTTCATTATTATTACTGCTACAAATGGCATCAGTGGATTGAAGATTGAATAGTCTTCTATTTTAACCACTTTAAAGAACTAGGATCTATTTAGAACATTGAGAGAAAGCTATCAGCTTCAAAATCTAACCCAGTATCATTCACTAAGCACAACATACCAAGGAGTCAACTCAGGCCCAGACAGAAATGATCTGCCAGTTCACTCAAAGACTGTAAGTGATTACCCAAACAGAAAACTCAACTGGGCATCTATTTGCCAACTCCTACAGAGACCAAGGCCACAGAACCACAAAAGATTATCCCAGAGGGGATCAATCTTGCCCATCAATAGACGTTATGTTACTCCCCATCAGACGTTTGAAAGGAGATGCTAAGGATAAAATTCCCTCTAATTGTAATCAAATGACTTCCCATCATTCTGAAAGGAGATAAAAGATACATTCAAGTAGTCCTCAAAAAGGCAAAGGAAAATATATTAATAGGATAGCTGATAAAACTACAAAGGAAAAACTATTCCTGAAAAAGACAGTCTGCTTTATATATCTTTTCTATATAAAGTATTTGAAGTAGAGGTAACATTAATGTCTTGTTCTGACCTGGCTCCAGAGAGTCTGCTCAGTCTTGGAAATGTTGACCAAATCCTTCAAGGCCTAGAATAGAACTATATTGCTTTGTTCACTGGGTGAGTCATAAATGCCAAGTTGGGTCTGAAGGATTTCAGAGCAGTCTTTGAGCCCATAAATAAGAGGCATGAACAGTTGTGTTATGGTAATGATAGTGATTCCAAGATGCCACAAACACACTGGGATTTCATTAAGTTAATAAGAATATTTTATGACAACAGAAATGCCCTTGTGTTTTCCCACTAGTAAAGGGGACACACGTTGGTTTGAACAAACTTCATCTTCTTTTTAATTTTTTTAATTCAAAGCCCTTTTCAACCACAGACCAATTACTCCAACACTCAGGATTCTGAACAGAAGGATCTTAAAGTTTATCTACTCGGTTAACCTTCATTCAATATCCTCAGATCATCTCTGCTTTGTTCAGCGTCTCATTAGTGCTGAAGTTAATACCTTCATATGACTGACACTAATTTTGCTTTGCATGGTTTATTTATTTAGCAATCTATGGGCCCAGCCCCCTTGACAATAAAATAGAAGCATAAGTAAAATATTGTTTTAAAAAACCAGCATATTGCTGACAACACACACAGTGGTTTTATTTGCTTTAAAGCTGTTATGTCAAATTTGACTGAGAGTTTCTCCCCACACAGAAGCACTTCCCAGGCAGCATAAAGGTCCCCACACTCACGGTAACCCCACCTTGGGCGATCAAAATACTGCATCCCTTTCTGCTCTTAACTATCTTACTTGCTAATAGGCAATGTTCTCTTTTGGCATTGAATTTGGAACAGATTTCTTATGGAGTTCTTTAAATTGTTCCAGGAAAAAAAAAAAAAACATAAAAATCATTTAACCAAAGAAGTCATTTGGCTATTTGCTGCATTTGTATTTTTAGGAATACTTTTTCCTTCATGAAACTGAGCTTTACATCTTCTTAACAAGTATAGCTGATTGAATTGCTTTTCTTTATCCTTAGTCCCAGTTTATTTTTAGCCTCAAGAGTTACTTTCTCCAGGAGGAGAGGTGCTGTCCTCCAGGTAACTAAAACATGGGTGAGCAAAGCCCACAAGTCTATTCTCAGGAAGTGCAAAGCAGTTCTGAGGACCCAATCTCACACACTGTCGTAAGTCACAGACATCCAAAGAACACGGAGTAAGCAGATGACTTGAGACCCCAAGAACTGAAATTTTCAAAAAAACTGAACTAAAACAGCAGCCTTCTGCTACTCTGCAATGACTTCCACGCATATAGTCTTTTGGGGCATACAGCTCCTTCATAGGAAGCCTCCTTTCAACATACAAGAGCCCCAGAAGAAAAGTTACCACCACCCCATTCAGCACTTTTGTGTAAATTAGAACAAGACACCCCTTCCTCCACATCTTTCCTTAGGACTGGCTTTGTGAACAAAGCAAGGGTTGAATTTCAGCCTCCCTCGGCCCCTTGGTCTAACCTCTTATTATTATTGAATAGCAGCACTTGGGTTTCTTTGTAACACTGGACAACGTTTATTCTTTAATTCATTCATTATGTGTTTCAGACATTTGGGATCTGTGAATAAAATGCTAAGCTCCTTCAGAAAAAGGGTCATTATTCTCAGTGAATAAATATCATGAGCAAAGATATAAGAGATGCTAAGATATAATTCACCCAATGCTGCTGAATATTCTCATTTCATTGCTGTATAGAAAAGTCATGCATGATTGAGTTTAAAAGAGGCTTTATATGACTAATCAAAGAGAAGACCATGTTAGAGCAGTTATAGAAAAGAGAAATAGTTTGCCAACGCTGAACCTTGAGAGTGTGGACCTGGTGAGAGACAGATAAGAGTGGGCCAAGAGTAGAGGGAGGCTGGTGGCAAAGAGGCCAGACGGGCAGTTGATAAATGACATTACGGCTCGAACATTCACCCCACCACCAAGGGCGTATTAACATCCTAATTCAATAACCTCAGGCCCGGCTGTGTGACTTACTTTGGACAGTAGAATCAGAATAAACAGAATATGTACCATCTTCAAGCAAAACTTTATGAGCCACTGCATGATTCCTCCAAGTGCTATTTTCTCCTTTCCATAATATCCCAGATTGGTCTGTTTCTTCTCTTGGGTCCCAGGGTGATTAGACCGGGAAGTAGAGCTACAGCCAACTAATAATAGAAAAGTAACAGGATCAAGAAATACTCCCTTGTTTTTGCAAGAGCTACTCATATTTGGGCGTTGTGTGTTAACACAGCATAATATCCTAACTCCACTGACATGGGAAGTCAATGAACCATGAAGGTGAAAGCAATAAGATTTTAAACTAGACAGATGAAGGGATATTGAATAGAAAAGCACAGAGATGATAAAAATCATAACAACAGTAAGAAATCACCACCTAATATCCATGTAGAATTTGTGTCTAGCCTTATGTTAATCACATCTCATTTGATCCTCACAGAGCAAGAACTCGAACTCATGTCTGTTTAATATCACAGTATATGGTCTTACTGATTTTTCCCAGCAGCCTGTAAAGCCTGATTTTATGGATATGTGCAGTAGGATTAACTATTCAAGACTGAGTTGTTCAAACTCTGCATATTCCCCAAGAAAGGTCTCTCTGCAGGACTGAACTTTGGCCAGCTCCTGAGAGTAAGCCTGGAGTCCTAGGAATATTCTGCCTGATAAGGGTGTTGTAGGCCTGAGGCCTTGGACCCTGTGGTACCAGGGAGATAAAGATACCCGTTTGATCAGATAGGGTATGCTAACAACATGATTCATGGTGAATACCTGTTTTTTCTGCTGGGGAATGGGACTCTAAGTAGCTGAGGTAGGTCACATAGGTGCTGCGTGCCTGTGTGACTGACCCTTATTAAAAATCCTGGGCACCGAAGCTCAGGTGAGTTTCCCTGGTTGACAACACTTTGCACCTGCTGTCACACATCATTGCTTAGAGAATTAAGCACCTCTGTACAACTATACGGGAATAAAATGTTTGGAAGCTTGCACCTGGTATCTCTTGGACTTTCCCCCATATATCTCCATATATCTTTGGCTTGGCTGATTTTAATCTGTATTCTTCCACTTGTAATAAACCATAACTGTGAATATACCAGCTTTTCTGAGTCCTGTGAGTCCTTTTAGTGAGTCATCAAGCCTGCGGGTGGTCTCAGGGACTCCTGCTATAGCACAGAACATAAGATCCGTGAATGTGAAAGATTGTTCTACCTTTTCAAGCCCCAGTGACTCAAAAATGGTGGTTCAGGGAACAGTGATGAGAAAAACAAGAGGAACTGGTGAGCTGGGGTGGGGGGAGCATGAAGAAGGAGGCTAAGGAAACAAGGAGAGGAAGGAAGGTCAGTTCCCTGGTTTGCTCATTAAATTTGGCTTCCATATCCAAGTAGAAATGCCCCATGGACAACAGAAAGTGTACAACTGGAGCACATAATGGAAGCCAAGAATGGGAAGAGAGTTAATGGGTAAAAGCCTGAAAATGGTTAAGAGTATTGAGGGAAAGATTAGAGAAAAGGAAGGGCAGGCAGTTTAACAGAGTGTGAAGGCTATAACCTAGTTGCCCGGGTGGGAAAGATCAATGAGAAAGAAGACAAATTTTACCCATTTCCAATTCCTTATATAGGGGGATTTGTTTCATTTTACATAAATTTATATTAAGCCACTTATACTATAGGCTTTACACAGAAAATATCTGCTAAAAAAAAATTTGTTGATGAATAGCACTAACAAATCATCAGTATCAATTTTCTCATGAAATCCTCATTTTAAGACCATTTAAGATTTTTGTTTCTTAAGCAAACCGTTCGCAATCGTGATAACTAACCACTGACAATTCCAGGCACTCATGATCCTGCTTCATGTATCTCTGTGGCTTCCGCCAGGTCTGTTTCTATGTTTATGCTTTTAAACATCCAAAAATTAGGGTCCAAAGAAAATGATAAACCCAGTCATGGTCCCATGAGGTTTCATATCACCATAACACAGTATTTCTATTTTTCTCTATTTTCTTTAAACGGTGAACAAAGCTAGCTGCCAAGAGCGTCAGGCTGGATTTAAGCTATTCGCTTTTGTTCCTGCTTCCTCCAGGTGTGGTCTAGTTTACATTCCAACATGCTTTTAGATTTTTCTAAATCTAATTGTTTTTGTTAGAGCAGACTGGGAATAATTTCAGCTCATCTCTTTAAATACTGTTGCTGCAAAGTCAGAGTTTCTGGCTGACCTCCCTCATTCCACCTGAAGGCACCCTCCCACCCCTGCTTATAACCCCAGATCCTTCTGAAGCATCAGAAAACACTGGTGCTGCCTTTCCCTTTCCTTTCCTTACCCCATTTTGCTAGAGAATACACACTCATGGCTACTTTTAGAAGAGAATTGTGACTTGGTTCTAGGCCCCCATGCTAGACAGCAAGTACTAGGGAAACGTGAGCCAGTTACACAGCCAGCCACACCCCCCCTTCCCTGCCTAGAATGGACAAGTCTGGTCTATCATCTTATGGTCCAGTTGTTGGGAAAGCCACCAAAGTGCAACATTCAAACCAGTGTCTCAAAAGCTCCCCCTTGTGTGCATATGAAAAATAACCCATCAGAAGAACAGTTCACTGGAACAAGTGTAGAGTAAGAACAAGGACCAACACCACATTACCTAATTATTTTATTTATGCCATGTTTAAAAGCTAAAAGAATGATTAAGTTTAGTGATCCAGTTTTGTACAGATTATAACATCTGCAAATGACATGTCTGCATTAGAAAATTTATTTTACTATAAGAGCTATGAAAAAACAGGGTAAAAAGAAAAAAAAAACTGAATTTGTTCCAACCACAATACACTCAAAAAGGAAAAGACAAGACATCTGAATATAACAAAAGCAGCTGATTAATATATTCGAGCCCAAGAAAGGAATTAAATAAAAATAAACCGAAACATTTGTTGTACTTTCCAGAAAGCATATGCCTAATGGAAATGTTTTCTGATTTCATTTTTTTGCCCATATATCTTTCCCTTAGGAAAAAGCACACTACAGTTAAAACTGCAGTGTAAATCAGCTACTCTTCAGCAAAAGGTAGGTTTACAGAATATTAAAACCAAGGCTTGCCTTGAAGATTTTCTATTCCAAACCTCATTTTTTGCAGATGAAGAACATAAACTCAAAAAATGAATGGATTTGTCCAAATGCATAAAGTTGGCAGAGAACCTGAGAGCATACCCTTAATCTTCAGTTTTCTAATTCAATTATTATTCCTTTATACCACTTTGTCTACCAATTGTTACTAAGTTACTAATAGTAATAAATAGAAAAATACTAACAAATATTTCTAATGCTAAAATGTACTGAGTATTGACTCTGTGCCATGCATGTGTTTAAGTACATTATATAAATTAAGTATTTACTCTGTGCCATGCGTGAGGTTAAGTTCATTACCCTCTGAAGTTGTATCATCATCCCCATTTTATAGATGAGGAAACTGAGGCATAGAGAACTAAAGTACCCACCCACCCCCCAGGATCTTAAAGAATAAGTAGTAGAGCCACCAGAAGGGCAAGCAGTCTAACGCTAAAGACCAAATTCTTAACCACAAATAACTAACAAAACACAGAAAGTAGAATTGTTATTCAAAATTCCTACGGGCATCAGTTACAGGATTATACCTCATTCTTTGGCAACATAAAAAGTGAAATCTATGATAATTAAAACAGAAATAGGGATCAACTTAAAACTAAAAATAGCACCCTCCTTAAAAGAAAAATCCTTACCTAATTAGTATAACACACTTGAAGCTTTGTAAGTGTACAACTTCATACAAATAATCTAGGGCTTCGTTCTTTAGTAAGCTAATTGAAATCATGCTTATCTATAATTAGAAATTATCTATATTTGTTAAAGCAATCTCTCTTCCAGACAATTCTTGGTTAGCCTATTTTTCAAGTAATAAGACAATTTATAATGCTTCTGTAATTGATCCAAATTAATATGAACTTCCCAAAGACACAAGTAACTGCCCAGTCTCCAAATCCATTGGAAACATGGTCTTACCTTGCCAAACCTCTCTGCAGCCTTTGACCCTCTCTTGCTTCCTGCCTGCTCCTGACACTTTTCTCTCTCTTGGCTTCTGCGACATGATTCCCTTGGCCCTTGCCTGGTTTTTTCAGACCACTCTTCTCTTTAGCAGGTTTCTCCTCCTCACAAATTTGATTGTTAAAGGTTGGTATTCTTGAAGTGGGTTCTCCCCACTCCCCATCCCCACATTCTGCTTGAGTAATCCTGGCCATACACACAGCTTCCACTACCACTTTAGGGGCTGATACCTGGCTTCCAAATTGGGGTCTCCCAACTAGTTCTCTCCCCTAAGCCCCACACTATCCATAGAAATACTTTAAAGTCAGCATCATCAAATATAAATCCCTTAGATTTCACCAAAAAATCCTATTCCCCATGCTGTATTACTCAAGTTTTTAAGAAACAGTCAACAAACTCAAACCTTGAAACATCCAAGAGTCCTTCCTTCCCTCCTGAAATGCATCCAGCTAGTCATAATTGCTATGAATTGTGCTTTTTAAAGTTGGTCTTGAGTCTTCCCTTCTCACCTCCATTCTCATGAAGGCCATCTGAGGTTCACCTTCATCCCCATGTTTCTCCCCATGCCAAAAAACTATCCTTGATTGAGTCCCACCAGAAGTAGACCCTAAACTACTTCCATAGAGAAAGAAAAGTCTGTAAATGTGAGAAGTGATCTCAAGAAGCAAATGTATGTGTGTGGGTAGGGGGTGGAAGAATGGCAGGGATAGGGAGGAAGCCAATACTGGTGCAGTAATGATCAGCTAATTGCCCTGAGGAAGAGGGCTCAACCCACCGGGAACCTCAGAGACACCACATAGAACATACCTCAGATTTGCCCCCCCCCACCTGGGTTGAATGATCTGAGACATGTACCCATCATTGCTGGAGAGCCGCTCCCAAGGGTGTTAGCTCCTGGCACTTCAGGACTGCCTCATCACAGTTTTGCAAACTTGTAGTTGCTGAGAACTGTAGGGCTGGTGTCTCGTGCAGGAACCGTGATTGCCAAGAGAATATGAGGGGGACACTGGCAGTACCTGCCACAGAATCCTTCCAAGTCTCCAGTAAGCTTTAAATGACATCCAAGTACCTCCATACAGCCTGCAAAATAGTCCATGATCTGTCCCCCGCTTTTCTCTTTCTCCCCACTGTCATTCCTGTCTGTTGGGCTCATGATGCCATGTCGTGTCTCCAGCCCCAACCCAGAGCCTAGTCAGAGCCAGGACACTAGAACATCATGTCTCCGCCCCAACCCACTCAACTGCCTGGCTGTGGGCCACTGCGCCAGCTTATTTGGGGTAGGTCTCGTTCAGGTGTTGGGTACCAAAGCACCTTAGAGGTCACAGTCAGTATTAGTAAGCGTGAGCATCTCAGCAGCAATCTCTCAGTCCAAGTCTTAGTAAGGGAGCACGGATCAGGCATCCCTGGAGCAAGCAGCAGAGCCACAGGAGGAGCCCTGGCTAACTGCTCCCAAAGCTATTTATAGAAGCAATTCCATAGCCGTGGTTGCCTACCCCACAGGTGTGGAGACTGCTAACAGATGATGTACATTCTTTAGTGCTCTTGTGCGTCTCCCTAACAAGAGCCAATGATGTTAAATCCATTCCCTGATCCCTTATTGCCAAAGTATTACTCACAGGTGCCTCCCACACCTGCTAACATTTGAGTGCCCTAACCCTATCAACCTAGCAACAGTTTCCAAAATGCTACTGCTCTGGCTTCCTCTGTGTTTTACTGTGCCCTTTGCTCAGCACAGCCACCTCTATCTCCCAGGCCTATTTGCCTCTGGCTGGACTATCTCAGCCTTTCAACCAGATACAGCTCTTGGATCTCTTCCTGTCTCAAGCCTTCCCTCAACCCTTTGCAGCCCAGTTGAGCACTTCCATCTGTGCCATTGCCCTGCCATCTGTCTGTCTCTCTTACCAAACTGCACAGTAGCGACATGTCCATATGGCTAGCCCAGACCGCCAGTGTGAGCTCCTGACAAGCAAGGACTCTGCTTGACTTTCTGTTTCCCCAGTACCAAACCCAATGCAAGGAAGAGAGATAACTGGAAAAACACCACAAATAATTCCTGAAAGGTCTATATCACATATAAAATAAAGTATGCAATTTAAATGGCAAACAAAACCTAACCCAAAAAGAAACATCTGAAAATATGTATACCAATTCTCCCTTTAGTACATGCTTTTAAAAAAAAATGCTTATTAGGGATATTTTCCCCTACCTGTGGGCTGTAAGTCAATTTAGTTCACTCTGCTTCAGCTTTCTTAGCTATGTACCTCTTTATCTGCACTGCTTCCCTTAAAGGGAATCTAATGCTTTAGAGATCTTAGCAGGGAGCCCTGAGACTATAAATTCCCAGCATATGTGGTCATCAGATATTTTGTGACCACAACTCAACCTCTCAAACTCAGGGTCTCTTTTATGTGCCTGACAATGAGCTGCCTTCACACTGAACCCAATTAGATGCCCCTAAAAAAGAAGAAGCAGGTGATATAATTACCCCCTGAAGACTTGCTTTCCAGGCCCCTGAAGGCCACCTGTTTCTGTCTCCCTGCAGGGGATTCCTGCCACGTTTGGTCCTGGTGGGCAGAAGCCCATAAGGAGTGGGAGGGATCCTGCTCATCAACTTTGACTGAATCCACCATAAGCAATGCATTTATATGCATATGTACCGAAGTCCAAACAACAGTTTAATTTAGATTCTGGGGGCTTTTTGGAGATAGGAGAGGACGAAAGAACAAAGGGGTAATGAACTATATTTCTAAAGGCATTTAGTTCAACCAAAACTGACTCAACTTACATGATGGGAAAACTAAACATATTGTAAGTATCTTTGATCTGGAATATTGTGACACCAGTTGGTGCTGTTTTTGAGATTCTGCAATTCATTGATCACTGTCACCAAGTCTGATGGAAACGAAATTGTTTTCAGTCCATGCAGACGTGCTTTCTGCTCTTACCCCTCCGGCCCTCCTTATCCTGTAGTTTCGCAACGTGCAGGAAAAACAGCCACAGTGGGTCTTCCTTGTTGAAAGTTCTAACGCTGGGTGCTGCCACCCATCACCTACGCTTTGGGTTTCGCCCTGGCTCACACAGGTTTTCTTTAATCTGAGGTGATAGAAATCTACAAATACAGTAACAAAGCAGAAAGCAAAGAGGGAAACTTGGAATATTGTGCTCATAAATCAAGTCTGCATTTATGTTTCATTTCATATTTTCAGATCCACTGCAGGCAGCCAAGGAGTTGCTATTCAAAATGTTTTGCTGACCTCATAAGAAGCAAAGTAAATAGACTTTCTATCCCAATGACGCCAGTGCTGAAGCCAGCGTCTACGTTCCTTCATGTTTTGTGAGATTTTTGTGTATATTACTTCCAAGTACCTGTGCTCATGGGCAGAGCCCTGTTTTGGTGTAAACTGATACCAATCTTTGCAGGCTACTGTTTCTCCCAGTTTCTCCACACAGGCTATAAAACCAAGAATAACAGAGGATAAAAAGGCAGCATGGTGGGGGTGGGGACAGTACTGAACTCCCCTTTCCATGTCTATACTCTCTGGTACTCATTCCCTGGGGTCCAGTTCCAGGGTTGTTTTACAAGCAAAACCTTGCCCCTACCTAATCCAGCAATCCCCAGTGCATCACAACAGCTAATAATTAGTTCAACAATTTGAGTATCTCTTTGGGGCAAGTTAGGGCTTTTATAAGAATAGTCACTTCTTTTTTCTTTTTCTAATTTTGCCATTCCCTTGAGTAAAGGAGGGACAAGACTGTAACTCACATTTTACCATACAGAAAATTGTGATATAAATAGGTTTTACACTTTAGCATCAAAAAGCAAGTCTATGAAAGGACTGGAATAAAACAAAAGACTAATGACAGAAAGTCCAGTATTTTTTCCCTCATCTTTCCCTAAGTTTATATGTGGGTCATTACACAAGTTTTGGGATACTTAAAAATCAAAAAACATACAATCTACATGGAGGGAAACAAACAAAGCCCTCTCAGTAATACCAGTAAGCCCAGCAAGTTGAAACTAGCACAAGTGAATCAGAAAGGACCCTCTCCACTATAACTCTTGAAAGTGAAATGATGGACCACAAACAGACTGTCTCAAAACTTTCATAGTGAACACATATCATAACTATTTGTTATAAAGTAGAATACCCACTTTATGACAAATAGTGGTGGAAAGAGAATCTGGTCACAGACATTCTCACCGTGGAGTTCTATGCCTATGAATCAAAGTATGAGGCCCTGAGATTCCTGAAATTATATTCAAAAGGTGACTTTTTGAGGGGGAGAGCCAGTAACTCCAATATATATGTATGTGCCTTTTGGGGGGCAAGAGTCTATAACTCCAAAGTGGCTAAGAATGATTTTAATTTTATAATTTATATTACATATTCTTGAAATACAAAAGCATCCTCAATTATGCTTGAGCCCTGATAATTCTCTTTCCTAGTCCCCTAAAATGTACCTTATTACAATTATCCACATACAGCAAGCTATCCAAAAATTCTGTAGCTTAAAATAACAACAGTGATCTAATGGTCTTATAGATCTACAACTTGGACAGAGCTGGACAGACACAGCTCCTCTCCGCCCCATGTACTGTCACCTGTGTGACCAGCGAGGAAGGATGTGCAAGATGGCTCCCACGGCTGCCTCTTGGTTCCTTTCTGGAGGTAGGTATAGCTTCATCACAGCAGGGAGACTAGGTTCCCAGTGCCAGCAGCTCAAGAAACAGAAAATGGAAGCCACAAATTTCTCAAGGCATGCATCCGGAAACTGACATAGTGTCATTTCTATACATTCCATTAGTCAAGCAGTCATAAGAGGATTAGAGGGGAGGAGACGTAGCCCCACTTCCTTTTTTTTCTTTGACTTAAACAAAATTTATTATTTTTTTATTTTAGATTAATATAAGAATACACACAATTTGGTTACATGGTGTTTGTTAGGAAAAGTCCAAGTTGTATTTAGGTCCTTCACCCAGGAGGTATGCCATATACCCCTAAGAGCGTCAAAGAATTTTGAGACCATGTTTTAAAACTGCCACATACCTCCAGAGGCATCATCTTTCTTCCTGGAGTTTACTTCATTGCTAATTACTATTCTCTCTCCCTCTCATTTGCTGTGTGAGAAAAGAAGCCCTGACATTTCTCCTGTTTCCCATTTCCCCAGGCTAGCGTGTAGCTTATCCAACCAATTGGCTGGCCCCTCTCTGGTTACACTTGGCTCCTTCTCAGCTGTAGGTGTCCAACCCTTGCAAAATTTCCTTCCTTCCCCCACTGCCACAGTCACACGTGGCATGGTGTTGCCTGCCTGTTTAAAGAAATGCTAGCCAATAGCTTTAGGGGAGTAGTGAGCTCTGTCTAAAGAAGGAAAAATAAAAGTCACTCTGCAGAATTTATACGAGATATGCACAATGTGAAGCAAGAAATAGATGCTGACCTTTTCTAACATCCCTTGATGAACTGCTATTTGGATTTAGAGCATTCCCAATTCTGCCTGTTCCCAGGCACCAACCAAACTCCTTACCCTTTGAAAAGTGAAAGTCATTCAAAGTTTCAAGGAAATGCTAGCCAGTACTTACATTACTTGCATTCTTTTCCCACATTCTCCTTATTAATTAAAATGACTGATCCGTAAAGTTGGTTATCAGCACTGATACATTCTCTGAAACTTTCTGCCTCAGACTCCCACAGGCAGGCCTTTAGAAATGATCTGCTTGGGAGGCTAGGAGCAAGATGGGAGCTGAGTAATAGCTTCTATGCAACTGGGCACAGTGAGACTGGGGAGAGAAGACTCCAGGCATCTCTGGCTAGTAGGATCTGCCCAGAAACTTCCCTTTGGGGACACAGGGAGTCAGTGAGAGATTTCTGGACCCCATAAGGAGGACAAAAGCAGTGGAGAACTGACAAATGGTTGCATGAGTTCATTCGGTCTAATCCCACTGGCAGCTCTAAGTATAGCAGCAGTGAGATTGCAAACGGGAAAGGCCTTCTCTGTGAACTGTTTTGTGTTTTCTTTTTTGGACTTAGCACTCAGTTGAACTACCTTGGGAGAACTTGGACGAGAGTGCAGAGGACTTAAAGCATTGTCTAGGGCCCCGGACTGCACCACTGAGCCGGAGGGAGGTAATAGTGTTGGGCTATGGGCCGTGCAGAGCCATTGTGAGAGAACTGCCCCGGCAAGCTCCGCCCTCAGGGTGACAAAGCAAGGATCAGGTGGGAGACCTTGGGCAAGTAATCTAGTGACTGAGCAGCCTAAAGGAGGAGACTGAGACACCTTACAGCCTTAGCCCTCAGGTGCATAGAGTGATACTGGTTTGGGCACACTGGGTAAGCAGGCAGCCACTTCAGGAGTGATCCCAGCAACAAGTCTTCTGCTTCACCAAGTTTACAGTGCCTTTTAAATGGGCTTAAAAGAGATTTATGCTCTCCACCCTTTGGGGTTTGAGAAATCAGCAGGGGCCCCTGGTCTCCATCTCATATGGCTGTATCAGCATGGTGATTAACATCTTATACCCCAGAAGATCACTTGTTGCCCAGACAATATTCAGCAAGATAT